>MU682496.1:4236-101820 GCA_026770625.1 Nicotiana glauca
ATTGCATATTGTAAATAATAATTCAAGTAATTTATTCTACAATTAAATTCTAAGCTAATACGCGAAATTATGTAAAATGACCAAAATAGTCCTCGGGCCCCACGTCTCAGAACCGGGTATTCCAGAAACTTCGCACTCTCACGAGTCTAACCATACCAAATTTATCCAATTCCGACACCATTTGGTCCTTCAAATCTTCATTTTATATTTTTGAAAGATTCCACAATTTTCTTCCCAAATTCCATCTCAAATCACTAATTAAATGATGAATTCAATGGTATATTCATGTACTCTAACCAAATTTGAGTTAGAATCACTTACCCCGATGAATTTCTTGAAAAACCTTCGAAAAACCGCCAAAATCCGACCTCTCTAGGTCAAAATATCAAATAAAACCCAAAACCTCATATTTATTGAGTACCCTACGGATTCCACCTATGCGGACTGCACAAAAATGACCGCGGTCCGCGCCCAGGGAGTGCTGACAGCACAAAAATGGTCGCGGCCGCGCAGCAATTTGACTGCAGTAACAGACTTTATTATTTTGGCCATAACTTTCGCTACAGATATCCAAATTACGATTTCTGTAACTTTCTGGAAACTAGACACGAAGGGCTACAACTTTTGTTTTTGAATCACCTCCAAATTCCTTGTAGATCAAAAGATATAAGCTTCCGAAGTAGGACCAGCGATCTGCATGACTTCATGACCGCGGCCGCGGTCACTTTTACGCGGCCAGCACCAGGCCAGCGCGCCCAGCGCAAAAAGGACCGCGCTCCGCGCCAAAACCGCTGCCCCCCTCCATTTTCTAAGTTCCGGGATGTCCGTACGAGCTCAAAACCCACCCGAAACACACCCGAGGCCCTCGGGACCTCAACCAAAAGCACCAACGCATCCTAAAACATTATACAAACTTGTTTTGGATCAAAATTTCACCTATCAACCGGAATTCGCCAAAATACTAACTTTTGGCATTTCTAGCCTAAATGAGCTCGGACTTTCAAAATACATTCCGAACACGCTCCCAACCCCGAAATCACCTAACAGAGCTAAGGGAATCATCAGATTTCCATTCCGAGGCCATCTTCACACAGTTCTTATTACGGACCATTTTTCAACACTTAGGCTCTCATTTAGGGACTAAGTGTCCCAAAACACTCTGAATCCCAACACCGAACTTCCCGGAAAACCAAAATAGTATAAATGAACTTAGGGGAAGCAGTTAATAGGGGATCGGGGCGTAAATTCCAAAAACGATCGGCCGGATCGTTACAGTTCCAATCCTATTGCGCCGTACAACTGGGAAGCTAGTAGTTAGCCTTGACATCCTTCTTTGTTTCCGACCAAAACTGACACTGAAGCATCTTATAAATAGACTCCAAGAGAATGAAATGCAATGACCTCGAAGGTTTAGGATAGAAAGACTCCGAAGACGGATGATTTGTAATGAAAAGAAGAAGATATGACTTATTTGAGTGTAACGGCTGGTACCATTGATCATGCCATGCGCTTTGGATTAACCAGCCTAGTCTGTCCAACCCATCAGCTTTCAATTTCCCCATTTGTTATTCCAGAATTTCACCAAAAACCCAACTTTGCTCGTCTTGACATGTTTTGAGCAGCTTTCAACCACAGACTTGTTTCATTTGCCCGTCTGAAAACTCATCTTCACCTTATGGTGCCCGTGAGGGTTTTCACCAATAAGACTCTCTCATTTTAATTTCTCTCAGCTCCCCATGAAGGTTTTCACCAATAAGACTCTCTCATTTTTTATTTCTCTTATCTCCCGTCGCCTTACGGTGCCCGTGAGGGTTTTCACCAATAAGACTCACTCATTTTGATTACTCTCAGCTCCTGTCGCCTTACGGCGCCCGTGATGGTTTTCACCAATAAGACTCTCTCTTTTTTTATTTCTCTTCTGGTTCCAGAGTGTTTCCCCCGAACACGAATCATTTTACCTGCTCGCATTGGCATTTCTTGAAGGTTAATCGGAAGGTCTTTCTTTGGACCGTAATATGGCTTTTGGATGGGATTTAGAAAAAAGGGTATAGAGGCTCACATTAATTCAATCATGGGTTTAACACTACAACTTTCGGAATCAAATTTCTTACAACAATCACAACTTCCGCCCCAGTTTTTTTCTTGGGGACTTTTTGGACTTTTATTTTGGTGTGACTGAACCTCAGAGAGAGGCTGCCTACGTACCCTTTCGGGATCAAGTCAAAGGTAGTTCAGGTCATAAAATTACGTCATTGTTGCGATCTTTCATTTTTCACTTTTCCCCTTTTTTCTATTTCATTTCTTTCCTTATCATTCTCTTTTCTTTTCTTTTCTTTTCTTTTTCTTTTCTCTTTTTTTTTCTTCTTTCTTTTCTTTCTTTTCTTTTCTTTTCTTTTCTTTTCTTTTTGTTTTCTCTCTTTTTTTTTTCTTTTCTTTTCTTTTCTTTTTTCTTTTCACTATTTTTCTCTTGCTTCTCCACTTACTTTCCCCGTTCGGGTTTTCGCGTTTATTATGATTCCGAAAGAGGGGTACGAAAGAAAATAGAATAAGGCTCAAAGGGATAACAAAGGATAAAGTGTTTGGATAGCAGAACAAAAATGCCTTCGTCATTTCAATCTCAAAACATGCCAAATACAATTAGATACACTTAGATAAAGAAATCATACATAGTATCGCTTGACTGCATCAGAGTTGATAGCCATTTCTACACATTTCCCTTCCACATATGTTAGATACAATGCACCATTGGACAACACTCGGGTTACAACAAATGGCCCTTGCTAGTTGGGGGCGAACTTTCCTTTTGCTTCGGCCCAATGAGGTAAGATACGCCTCAACACCAATTGCCTTACTTCAAACTTCCGTGGACGCACTTTCTTGTTATATGCTCTTGCCATTTTCTATTGGTACAATTATCCGTGACACACTGCTGCCAATCTCTTTTCATCAATCAAGCTCAGTTGCTCCAATCGGGCCTTGACCCATTCGGCATCGTCAATTTTTGTCTCGGCAATTATCCGAAGGGATGGTATTTCAACCTCTGTAGGTATAACTGCTTTCGTACCATATACCAATGAATAAGGAGTCTCCCCTACTGAAGTGCGAACAGTAGTGCGATAGCCTAACAGGGCAAAAGGTAACTTTTCATGCCATTGCCTGGACCCTTCCACCATTTTTCGAAGTATCTTCTTGACGTTCTTGTTAGCTGCCTTGACTGCTCTATTAGCCTTAGGACGATATGGGGTGGAATTGCTGTACGTGATCTTAAACTGCTGACATGTCTCTGCCATCAGATGGCTATTGAGATTGGCCCTATTTTCTGTGATAATTACCTTCGGGACTCTGAATCGACAAATGATATTCGAATGCACAAAATCAACCACTGCCTTCTTGGTCACCGATTTGAAAGTTTTCGCCTCAACACTTAGTGAAATAATCAATGACTACTAGAATAAACCTATGCCCATTTGACGTCGCTGGATAGATTGGCCCAATAACATCCATTCCCCAAGCAACGAAGGGCCATGGTGCCGACATTGTGTGCAATTCAGATGGTTGGGAATGAATCAAATCTCCGTGTACTTGCACTGATGACACTTGCGCATGAAACTGATACAATCCCGCTCCATCGTGAGCCAATAATATCCTGCTCGAAGAATATTCTTGGCCAATACATATCCACTCATATAAGGTCCACAGACTCCTGCATGTACCTCGGTCATGATAGATGTGGCCTGTTTAGCATCCATGCACCTCAGTAAACCAAAATCTGGAGTTCTTTTGTACAACACTCCCCTACTGAAGAAAAATCTGTTTGCTAAGCGTCTAATGGCTCTCTTTTGATCCTCTATGGCCTGTGCCGGATATACTCCCATCCTGAGGTATTCTTTGATATCATGAAACCACGGCTCACCATCAAGCTCCTCTTCCACCATGTTACAATAGGCGTGCTGATCTCGGACATCAATCTGCAACGGGACCACGTACGCCTTATCTGGGTGATGCAACATCGATGCCAAAGTGGTCAAAGCGTCAGCAACTTCATTATGAATCCTTGGGATATGCCTGAAGTATATCGACTGAAACCATTGACAAAGTTCATGCAAACAATGCCGGTATGATATGAGCTTTAAGTCTCGCATCTTCCATTCTCCCTGAATCTGATGCACCAGAAGATCCGAGTCGCCCATGACCAAGATCTCCTGGACACCCATGGCTATAGCCAATCTCAAACCCAAAATACATGCCTCGTATTCAGCCATGTTATTGGTACAGTGGAAGCGAAGTTGAGCTGTAACAGGGTAGCGTTGCCCTGTGTCAGAAATAAGTACCGCTCCTATCCCGACGCCTTTGGTGTTGGCAGCCCCATCAAAGAACAACTTCCACCCCGATTTCTCATCTTGTTCTAATTCCTCGACGTGCATTGTCTCCTCATCAGGGAAGTATGTCCTCAAAGATTCATATTCATCATCAACTGGATTCTCGACTAGATGATCAGCCACCGCTTGTGCCTTCTGCGCTACCCAGGTTAAAGCACAACACGTCCTCTCGAGCTGAGTGTACTTTACCTCATAATATGTGAACTTCTTGCTGAGTTAGTAAATCGCCTGCTCTTTATTTCCTGTGACGTCATGCTGCCCCAGTACACAGCCAAAAGATTTATCCAAAACTGTCAGATAGAGGATCAAAGGTCTTCCCGGCTCTGGCGGAACCAACACAGGTGGACTGGCCAAATATTCTTTAATATGGTCAAATGCTTCCTGATATTCATCTGTCCATCTGATCACATCATCTTTCTTTAGCAGCTTGAAGATAAGATCGCAAGTCGTTGTAAGCTGGGCAATGAACCTGCTGATGTAATCAACCTGCCGAGCAAACTCATCACCTCTTTCTTGCTTCTTACCGTAACTCCTAAATGGCTTTGATATAGGAAGGGTCTAACTCAATACCGCGTCGACTTACCAGGAACCCCAATAACTTCCCCGACGAAACTCCGAATGCACATTTCGCTGGATTAAGTTTGAGGTTGTACCTGCGGAGCCTGTGGAAAAATTTCCTCAGGTCTTTAACATGGTCACATTGCTTCCTTGACTTTATGATCATGTCATCGACATAGACCTCAATTTCCCAATATATCATATCATGGAGCATGGTGGTCATTGCCCTCATATATGTTGCCCCTGCGTTCTTCAACCCGAATGGAATGACCCTATAACAATACGTTCCCCTAGGCGTGATGAATGCCATCTTTTCCGCATCTTCCTCATCCATTAAAATCTGGTGATAACCCGCATAACATTCCACGAAGGACCAATATCATACTTGGCACAATTGTCAATCAATATATGGATGTTTGGCAGTGGGAAGTTGTCTTTTGGACTCGCCTTATTGAGATCACGGTAATCAACGCACACTCTGGTATTTCCATCCTTCTTTGGTACAGGCACAACATTAGCTAACCAGGTGGGATACCAGGTGAGCCGAATGACATTTGCATCAAACTGCTTGGTGACCCCTTCTTTGATTTTCACACTGATATCTGTTTTAAATTTCCTCAGCTTCTGCTTGACAGGAGGGCATGCGGGGTTTGTGAGCAATTTTTGGACCACCAAATCGTTACTTAAACCCGGCATATCGTCATATGACCACGCAAAAACATCTTTGTACTCAAGCAGCACTTCGATTATCTCTTCTTTGAGCGGAGGCTCCATGCGGTCACTTATTTTTGTTTCCCGTACATTCTCCTGATCCCCTAAATTGATTGCCTCTGTGTCGTTCAGATTAGGTTTGGGTCTTTCCTCAAATTGGCTTAATTCTTTACTGATTTCTTCAAAGGCTTCCTCATTATCATATTCTACCTCGTTATCACACTCAATTTCTTGTATTATTATTTCGGAGTTAGATTGGTAATCAAGACTAGGCCGAAGACTCCTCATGCATGACACATCAGTGATACCACCATAAAAGGGATTGTATAATAAAGAAAAGAAAGACAAAATAAAGGCTATCAGGAATGAAAAAGGAAAGAAATTGCATTTCATTAAAATTGTAAGATAACAAGGTTTAACTCATCCAAATGGATGGAACATAGAATCCGAATTAAAACCTTGGAAATAATCCAGATTAAACTGAAAGGAAAGTCAAAACTAACTACCACGACTGGTAGGAAGAGGAGTAGCTTCCCAATTATTAAGCTTTGCACGGGCCCCCACGAACTGCACATCTGTTTTGCTTGGACCTTCGCCTGCCTCCATCATATTCACCTCATCAAACAACTTTTCAAACCTTTCCATCAGCTCCTTGTCGGGTTCCATCATTACAGAATTAAGCATTGCCATTACTGGGCGCCTCTTAGTACCAGGCCGGACAAAGGAACAGGATAGGCGGGGTATGGGTTTTGGAAGGGTCGATGCTCTCTTTTTCATCTACTTAGGTCGCCTTACGTCAGCTGTAGTGGGCTTAAAGCCTAAACCAAAAGTGCCCAGGTTTCCAGGAAGAGATACCAGCTGTATGATGCCCTGTAACGAGGCACCCAAGCCTTTTCCAGGTAAGAATCCATTCTTTATCATTTCTGAAGCCACCATGATAGATGCAGCAGCTACTCTGGGCCTGGGAATACACTCTCCTTCCAGAATTTTGGCAACTGCTACTGTGTCTAAGACTTGCTAAACCCATGGACCTTTGTCGTCCTCAGCTTCATCGAAAGGCATAATGGTATTACTTGAATTATCCTCTCCATGCACCACAATTTCCTACTGGTCCCATTCGAATTTGACCATCTGATGCAAGGTAGACGACACAACTTTTGCGACGTGAATCCAGGGCCGAACAAATAAGAGATTGTAAGATACTACCACGTCGAGCACTTGGAACTCCATTGTGAATTCAACCGGTCCTATTGTCAGTTCTAACACGATGTCCCCAACCGTGTCCTTTCCTCCTCCATCAAATCCTCGCACGCATATGCTATTCTTCTGGATTCTCTCACTGTCCACTTTTAACTTTTCCATGGTAGAGAGAGGGCAAATGTTTGCGCTGGACCCGTTTTCAATCAATACTCGAGTAACTACAGAGTCTTCACACTTCACGGTGAGGTAAAATGCCCTATTATGCTCAGTACCCTCCAAAGGCAATTCATCATCAGAAAATGTAACCCTGTTGACCTCGAAAATCTTGTTCGCTATCTTCTCCAGATGATTTACAGAGATCTTATCCGGAACATGGGCTTTATTTGAAATCTTCATCAACGCTCGGCGATGCTCGTCCGAATGAATCAATAGAGACAACAATGAAATTTGCGCCGGAGTTTTCCTCAGTTGTTCTACAATAGAATAATCTTGCACCTTCATCTTCTTTAAGAATTCTTCAGCCTCTTCTTCAGTTACGGCCCTCTTTACTGGTGCTGGATTGTCTTTGGCTACTTTAACTTTTCTCAGCTCTTCAGTGGCAAAGCATCTCCCTAAACGAGTCAGTCCATGGGTTTCATAAACTTCTTATTTAACTTCCTTCCCCTTGTACATCACAGTCACTCGGTCATAGTTCCATGGGACGGCCTTTTCACTGGTCACTATTAACTGAGTCACTGATTTGATTATAACCAGCTCTGTGAGAACGCCCTTTACAATCACAACGGGCTTGACAACTGCTCCTGGTACTTTAACTGGTTCTTGTTTTACTGCCATCGCTAGTTTGCTGACTGTCTGTTCTACTGTGACTAATGCCTTTTCACTGATTAATCTCTCATTTGCTTTGTTCTCACTGGCCATGCTCATCATCATGGTCTGTAAAGGCTTCTTGCATTCCACTTTTTGCACTAATTCGATCATATGAATCTCATGATGGGTGGGTAATAGATTCTGAGTGATGTTAGGCGTCTCCGGAGACTGTACTTCAATCCGGCGGGTATCAATAACCCCTGGATGGCCGTTTTCAAATGCCAGCATTTCTCTATATCATACCCCGGAGCACCTGAGCAATACTCGCAGTTCACCGAATGGTCCAGGTTCCTTGGGGGAGGATTTGGTATTTTGGGTTCAATCAGACTTAACATGCCCAATTGTCTCAATCTGTGGTATAAGCTGGTGTAATATTCTCCCAATGGTGTGAAAGTTTTCTTCTTCTGCGGCCTATCATTTTTAGAAGCAAGGTTGGGTCGAAAATCGGGTCCAGTGGGGTTTTTGTAGGCTCTCAAAGGTGGGTAGGCATTTTGAGTGTGGTAAGTACTTTGTGAGGTGGGTGCATGCCATGGTTCCTGAGGTTGAGGGTATGTTTGTGCGTGGTGGATGGAGAAATTGGGGGCGGGGGGTGGATAGTAGTGTTGTGGCGGGCCATATAGGTTGTGTGGGTAGGTTTGGGGATAGGGGCGTGGTTGGTGGTAATATGGTGACAGACCCCTGGACCAAGCTCTTGATTCAACTACTGTAACATCTTCCTTTTGCTTCTTTCCTAACGCCCCTCCAGTGCCACTCTGGATGTCCTGGTTAGTCGCCTTAATCGCTGAATAGCTCATAATTTTGTTAGTCTTGAGACCCTCTTCCACCATACTTCCCATTTTTACTACCTCGTTAAAAGTTTTTCCAATTGCCAATACCAGATGACCATAATAAGTAGGCTCCAAATCCTGCAGAAATTAATCGACCATCTCGCCTTCCTTCATTGGAGGATCAACTCTAGCGGCCTGTTCTCTCCACCAAAAACCGTACTCCCTGAAGCTTTCCCCTGGCTTTTTCTCAATTTTGGTCAATGACAGCCGGTCTGGGACAATCTCTAAGTTGTACTGAAAATGGCATGCGAATGCTTGGGCCAAATCATCCCATGTGTACCATCAAACATGATCTTGCTGTGTGTACCATTCCAAAGCAGCACCACTGAGACTTTGACTAAAGTATGCCATTAATAACTCATCCCTTCCCCCAGCGCCTCTCATCTTGCTGCAAAATCCCCGCAGATAGGCTACTAGGTCACTATGTCCGTCATACAGATCAAACTTTGCTAACTTGAATCCCGCAGGCAATTGGACATCAGGAAACAAGCACAAGTCCTTGTAAGAGACACTCACCTGTCCTCCTAGACCTTGCATATTTCTGAACGATTGTTCCAAGCTTTTCACCTTTCGTATCATTTCTTCCTAATCAGGGTTTTAGGAGGCTTCTCTTCTTCAGCTGAGATATATGGTTCTGGTGGTTTGAAGGTAGGTTCCGTTGGGTAATAGTGGGTTTCCTGGGTTTGAAATAGGGGTTCAGTAGAAGATCTCTATAATGTGGCGGGTAGGGGAGCCACAAACACGGGAGTGGTTGGAGGTGGAGGACATGGGATTTGTTTGGGTGGTGGAGGCGGTGGTGTTTGGGAAGTAGTTGCGTAGTATTGTTGGTAGGTGGGGTAGGCCGGAGAGGAGTTCACTGTAGGAGGATGTTGTGGCTGATCTAACGGTGGGATGTAGGAAGGGTTAGCAAGATAAGTTGGTAGTGGGTGTCCCTTTGCCCAGGCGTGGTACATTTCGGCTATCTATTACTTCAATTTATACATCTCTTCTTTCATGGCATTGACATCCACAACTTCTTCCTCCCTAGATGGGTCGACAATGCTTGCTTCTAACTCTTGGTTGACCATTTTTGACTTATCTTTAGAGCGGGTGTTATATGGGTGGGTTGCTAGAATGCCAGTCAACTGAACCACCTGTCTGGACTCATCATCAACAACAACGTTGTTAGCGGTTAGAGCATAATCGAATAGATAATCGCACATTGGGGCATGAATGCACCTAGGTAGATAATGGTTTCTAACATGCATTTGCTCGACCACTTGCGTCATCCCGGCTTAGACTGTGACGTCTTTCTTTTATCCTTGCCTTGTTTCTTTTATTTTGCCATTGTTTCTTTGTTGTGGATCTTTTCTCTTTTTCTCTCCCATTTTCGTTTATCGCTCCGCTCTTCTATCATTTTGGCTTCTATTCTCGCTGTATTTTCCTCTTTCATATGGCTATGGTCGGATCCTATAGGGATTGCCGATGCATCGGGCCCATGCCCGAATCAGATTAAATGCAATAAATATAAAATATGGACCACATGTTTTTGGAATTTTCAATTTTGAATAATAGCAAACATTTCAATTACAAGGACTCGAGACTGACGCATGAAGACAACTAACAGACTCTAACCGACAAGACGGGCTACAAACTCCATCAACAATTATTCTACTTTAAAATGAAAGTGTAGACTGACTTGAAAAGAAAGTATACACTCAGATAACTGACATATTCTAGTGAAATAAAATATAGACTCTAATGACGGTCACAAATACATTAAAGCTCCTGGTGCCAGCGGGACATCGTTCGGTCTCGCCGCGGGCCTATGTGCAAGTTCCCCTTGGAGTCTCTCCAGGTCACTCATTATCTATTTCACAAATATCATCACTGAGGCAAAGAAGGTAGTCTGAGTCATATTCTCGCACATTTGGCATTTTCTGGTGATGTAATGAGCAATAGCTAGGATTCTTTCTCTCATTATGCCTTTTTCCTGAAGCAGCTGCCCTATTTGTTCAGCCCTGGCCTCCAAATTCTACTGACTTCGCTCCTGGAGTTGTTGCAGGTCCATTTCTAATTGTGCTAATGCTGTATAACAGTGCTCCCATTCGACCTTGAACTCTTTTTCTTGTTTGATCATTTTGTTTTCTGTGGTAATGACCTTTTTCCTCAGTCTCGCAACCTCATTATCGTGTTCTTCTCTCCACTTCTTAATCATGCGGGCTCGTTCTTCTACGTTTTTAGCCAACTATTTTCGAGCCCCGGCTAGTCCTTTTCCGCTTTGCTGAGGTCAAAACTGTAGTCATCCACTCTTTGCCTTAGGCTTTCTATAAGTTTAGCGTCTTTGGCACTCCTGACAGGATTTTCGACCGCCATTTTCATTTTTTGGATTTCGGCTCGTAAGGCCTCATTCTCCTTAGCCAATCTATTTTTCTCACCCTCGTCGGCCGCAGCTTGTACGCAATTTTCAAACTTAAGGTCTTGGACCCGCTTTTCCAATTCTCCTATTTTGGCACTGTATTCATTTTCTTTGGCTAACCAAGCCCGCTACTCTTGCGACGATTCAGCAAACTCCTGGAGGGGAGGCCTTTTGGCCGGCCTCCCGAATGAAACGTCCCTTCAATACCAAGCTTGATAATCAGGTGACAATTCTCCTTTGGCTCGATCTCGGACGCAAGAATTGACCGCCAAATATTGACATTCGCTCCAAACCTGGAAAACCTTTGCTTCAGGAAATTGGCCGTCGGGGCCAATCTCAACCACTTGGAAACTAGGATCATAGTCTTTGGGCACTATCTGGCATCTCCCGAGTTGTCTTAGTACCCGGTACGGGGCGTAAGGCTGAATGCTTCTAAGACCCATCAAGAGGAAATGCGGCCTTGCTGCTGGCATATATATGATTTCATCAACGGGCTACCATCCAAATGTTCATTCTATTTGACTAACAGTGAGGGACCGAAAGTATGTTGTCCAACCCATGAATCCTTCCGGCAGATTGACCCCTTTAATCTTCGTGTAAAATCTTCTATGCAGGTTTACTCTAGAGACTCGTAGCTCAAAAACTGAGGACGATGGCAAAAATGCTGGGTCATCCACATTTGTAACAGTAGATTGCATCCCTCGAAGAAGTCTTCCCCGGCCTTGCAGGCTGTAAGAGCACGGAAGATGTCGGCTAATATAATAGGTGCCAGTGTGCTTTTGGCTTGAGTCATTAAAGTGCTAACGAACCCCGCGATTTTTATGTCGATATTACCATCCTTCCTTGGGAAGACTAGATGCCCCAAAAAGACCACCATAAAAGCGACACGCCTATGCTCCTCCCATTTTTGGCGGTTTCCATTACTACATATCTTGCTCTCCGGGTTATTGAAAACCCATACGTGGCCATATCTATGGTATATGAAGTATGGGGTGCAAAAGCCATTAGCCAGATCTGCATTGTGAACCGTCCTACGTATCTTCAGAGAGTTTTAAAATCTGTGCACGACTACAGTTCTTGGGGAAACCAAGTATTTGTGCCTTAAAGGAACCTCATCTTTTTCGATGTAGCTAGCTATTTCCTCTAATGTTGGGGTAAGCTCAAAGTCTGAAAAATGGAACACGTTATGTGCCGGGTCCCAACATGTCACTGGCGCTCTGATAATATCTCCCCGAGGCACAATCTCTAGCAAACCGGTAAGCCCTTTCAGATATTTCTTGACTTCATCTTGCCCTTTGCCTGCTAAATTGTTCCACCACAGACGTAACTCCAAAGGAATTTTATGCATGATTGAGAAAGGTTCATTTTGAGTCCTGCTCATCCTGCATATTTATTAAGGTGATTTAATCACTTAATTTTACCTAACAGCAAAAATGACACTATTTTTTCAATCAAATTCCTAATTTCAAAAACAAATCCGGTTTTGCAAATACGGCCTTTCAGCACTTCGGGTGAAGATTTTAAGGCTGCATTGGCTTACCGGCCAAAATCTTTAACAAATGACCAAATGTGGCTGTTCTCATAAGAGCAGCCTTCCATCGTCCCTTCGGGAACATTCGGCTATTTTTGACAAAAATAACATCACCTAATTTATTTATGAAAAAATGAAAATTTTAACATTTTTGGCTGTATTTTTTGAAGATGGGAAGGTTGGACCCGTCAAGGGTTGCCTACGTATCTCACACCTGGTGAGAATCAAACCTACGTAGTTCAGGCAGATTGGATACAGGCAAAAATTAAAAACAACTAAACATATGTTTTTGCCTTTTCTTGAAAATGATAAAAATGCAAAATCTATTTGAATTTTCTTTCCCTTTTTTTTTTGGTTTTGGTTTTCGAAAAATAATCTTGAAAAAAAGTAAAATAATTTTGAGTTTTTCATATTTTTCCCTTTCCTTAACAAAATAAAAAACATAAATGGGCCCTACTCGCTTTATTTCACACCTCACCTTCTTTTCCTTTTCTCATTTTTCATTTTCACTATTTTTCCTTTTTCTTTTCATTTTCCTCAAAAGAATTCGGCTGAGTTTCGGCGCTATTTGGACATTGGTATTTCTCTAAATTATGCCGTCAACTCTCTATACTGCTATTTTCCATTTTTTCCAAATATTCAAGCCGGTCAGCACGCAAGTCCGAGACAAATAAATGTACATGCAACACGTAAAATGCATCATGGTGGTCTTTTTCATGTCCGGTTACCTGTCCTAGACGGACCCAACCGCTGTGTTGAGTCTCCTAAGTCATATGCACGTGATGCAGATAAGCGCTCCTACTAGGGATCCGGTATGGAGTCAAGTTATTCTAAGTTCAAAACCTGGGTATGTGTTCTAGACTATGTACCCGAGCGGAAAACTCGAGTCGAGGAGGGGGCTACGTACCTGGAACCAAAAGGCCATCCGACTTAGTAACTTGTCCGGCATCTTTCTTATTTCAGGGTATGACACTAACAGAATAGGGAATCTCAACTAGCAAGCACATACCCGGAGGTGAGAAGAGAACGGTTTCGCCACTGTTTTATACATACAATTCAAATAATATCAAAGCGGTAAAAAGCAACATTTTGCACATTAGTCCCAAACATGTAATAAAATCAGATAATAAACAAAGCCAAATACAACAATTATTCTAAGCTCGAATTCTCGAACCCTGAACCGAAGTTCGGGGTTCTTATCCCCAGCAGAGTCGCCAGAGCTGTGACACCTCCTTTTACACATCACCCTGAAGGATAGTGTATAAGGGAGTTTTTCCAATTAAAGGACAATCGAAACGGGATTTGTTATCAAGATTCAGAGTCGCCACTTGGGAAATTAATGGTGTCCCAAGTCACCAGTTGTGTCCCGAACCGAGGAAAAATATGACTCTGTTAACAGTTCGCGAATCAGAAATCCGGATAAAGAATTTTGTTAACCCGGGAGAAGGTGTTAAACATTCCCAGGTTCCGTGGTTCTAGCAGGGTCGCTTAACTATTGTATTTGGTTTTATCTGATTTTAATACATGCTATCTTATGTGCCTTTTATTTGTAAACCATTTTTATTATTATTTAAAGGAATTGCAACGTCATGAAAACGCGTCTCGAACCATGTCACATCAATGCACCCGTGGTTGTTGAGGCATTTCGACTACGTTGAGATTTGGATTTTGGTCACATAAATGTGCACCCGAGTTTAAGAAGGTAAATTATTAACGACGCGCCTAAAGTGACTAATGCGTTATTATCTTTGGGGAGGGCCGTGAAACTCGCTAAACGGTCCATCCCGAATTCTAAGTATTTTTGTAAGAAAAAAATTATGGAGGGCCCCACCATTTATGAGTTTTAATTGGGTGAGGCTCGTCTCATTTATTTTAAAGCCAACCTAAAAGAAACTACAATTCTCTACTTAATTTTGTCTCTGAAAGTAAAATAAAAGTCCTAATTAATTTTCACGTTTTCAGCTTCGAGTTCAAGGGATTATACTAATAGCCTCAGCGCCTATGAGAAGGCTTCCCAAGTTGGGTTTTTGTACAAGCCTCCAAAGGAGAAAGCAGTCTTGAATCAGGACTGGACCACACGTCTGCAAAGGCCCAAATCGATTTCAATAATATCAGCAAGCCAAACAACCACTGGCCCAATTTTGAACAATTACTATCAGTAAACTACTACAGACTTATAATTTTCTATGGCAAGGCCCAAAATAGCTTAAGAATTCTAACTCTAATTATTGAACCCAATCGACCTTGAGTTATTTCGACCAAGTGCCTATTGAAGTTAACCCAAATACTTCTAAACAACCAGTTTGTCTAATTAGTGAGTTAACGGTGTCTACTCGTTTCAAGCAAATTATTGCTACTAATTACTAACCTAAAATTGTCAATACCTGTGTTGGAACAATGAATTTAATGAAACTAAAGAGTTTAACCTGCTGATACTAATTACTGTAGTATAAAAGAAAAATATGTTTAGCTTGAAACTAGACTTACTGTGACCATCATAATCGCAATTCCAAACACATAGCTGATTTTAATTTTAAAACAGGGAAGTGTGTACTAAAAGAGTACTAGATAACCTCCTGTTCAAATACTCCAAAACAGTCCAATACAATTCCCAAACAATTCAAATCTATAGAAACAATCCTGATTTAACATACAATTCAAACAACTAAAATTAACAATGACACATTGTTGTGCTGATTATAGCTATAGGCAGTCATGTAAATTTGGAGCTGAAATACTACTTAATTTTCATTCCAGATTGATGTTACATCATTGGTAATTCAAAGCGTGTACCTGGAATTGCAAAGTAACAACAGAGAAGGAAGAGATCAGCAGTAACCCAACAGATCAACAATCACAGCATCAACCAAGACCAGATCCAAATACAGAGCAATAACACGATGCCCAGGCAGAAATAATGTAACGACCCGACCGGTCGTTTTGAGAAATCAAGCCCCGTTTGGCAGCATAAGGTCTGGAACAGCTTCAAAATATGAGTATCGACTTGCGTGCATGGTGGAATTCGGCTTTCAGACGGTTTAGAGTCAAATATAGAGAACAAACCTTGTTTTGGAAGTTAGAACGGTGAAAAGTTGACCGGAATTGGAGTTGTGGGTAAGCCGTGGATGATCTCAATAGCTTCGAATGGTGATTTTGGACTTAGGTGCTTGCCCGGATTCAGATTTGCAGGTCCGTAGAGTAAGTTGAGGCATTTCGGCGAAAGTTGAAGTTGGAAAATGAAGAAGTTTGACCCACAGTTGACTTTTGGGATATCGGGGTCGTAATGCAATTATGAGAGTTGGAACAGCTCCGTTATGTCATTTTGGACTTGTCTACAAAATTTGGCGTCATTCTGAGTTGAATTAATATGTTTCGGCATGAGATTCGTTATTTGAAGACTTGGAAGTTCATAAGCTTGATTTTTGGTTTTGATTCGTCATTTTGATGTTGTGTTATGTGATTTGGGACTTCGAACGAGTCCGTGTTAGGTTATATGACTTGTGTGTGTGATTGGTTGAGGTCTCGGGGGCCTCGGGTGTGTTTCGGATGCTTAACGGGTAAATTTTGAAATTAGAAGAAAATTGCAGTAGGCCTTCTGGTATTTCCGCTTCTACGGCTTGGGAACCGCTGAACCGGAGCAATAGAAGCGGCTTGGTAACTGCAGGAGCGAAAAGTGGGTGTTGTCTTGGGAATCGCAGAAGCGGTGTAAGTTCCGCAAAAGGGAACTCGCTTCTGCGATTGGTGGACCGCAAAAGTGGTTGATCGACTAATGGAGAGAAACCACAGAAGCAGTTGGTTTTTCGCAAAAGCGGGACCGCAGAAGCGGTCCCTTTACCTCAAAAGCGGAAATCACTGGTATGAAATAGAATAATCCGAGGGTTTGTTTCAAAAATTGGAAAATCAATTGGGAGCTCGGGAGAAGGCGATTTTGGGTGGATTTTGAAGAGAATATTAGTGGGTAATGTTTCTTTAACCTCATTTAGTTGTTTTCTATCAATATCTAGTTAAATCCACTATTAAAATTCGAATTCAAGGTCAAAATTGTGGAAAATTGGATGAAACTTCTTAGACATAGTTATTGTGATTTGAATGGCCATTTGACCTCCGATTTGGGAGATTTTTATATGGTTGGACTCGTGAGAGTACGAGGGTTCTGAAAATGTGAATAATTATTCGATTTCGAGATGTTGGTTGGAGGGGCATTTTGATCATCTTATCTATTTTCGCGCCCTAGCTCTAAATTTTATAGTGGAATCAGTTGTTTGCAATATTATTTACAATGTGTGATTTAATTGACTAGATTTGGGCCATTTGGAGTCGAGAACTCGTGGCAAGATCGTGTTTGCTAGTTGATGTTAGCTGGTTCGAGGTAAGTAACTTGTCTAACCTTGTGTGGGGGACTTCCCCTTAGGATTTGAGTCTTCTATGTTGATTGTATTCCCTGCACGTGAGGTGACGAGTGTGTGTTTGGATTTATTTGTGGTAAATTGATCCTTTAGGCTCTTAGATCCTTGTAATCACCGAATATGAAGTTGTACTTGAAGCCTATTACTTGTGTTAGACTAGGAAAGCATGTCTAACTGATATAATTGCCTAATTGCTAAGTTGTTTAATCGTACTACGTGAAGCATGCTAGGCTAGTTCTATCTGCTATTCCGTTTTTCATATTTATGCCTTGGTTTGTTTCTGGCCGTGATTGCACTTTTATTTTGGGACTACGAGACGGTACCCGGGAGATCCCCTGGACATAAATGATTGGACTACGGGACGGTATCCCAGGAGATCCTTTGATACTGGTACGAGAGCTGGACTACAGGACGGTATCCCGGGAGATCCATTGGACAGTTGATGAGAGGGCTACAGATGGTATACTGGGACACCCTCATTGGTATTTGAGATTGAGTGGTGTTTTCCAGGTGTTTCTGTTTTATCCTGGTAGTTGTTATTGTTTCATTGATTTGCCTTATTACACTGCTGCATTTATCATTATTGTCAGATTTCCACCCTGTTAAATTGTTTCTATTGTGATGCACAAGGTTTATGCCGTGCGGTTGTTGATATTGTGATGCACGAGGTTTCTTCCATGCGGTTGTTGATATTGTGATGCACGAGGTTTCTGCCGTGCGGTTATTGTTGAAAGGTTGCACGAGGTCTTTGCCGTGCTATTGTTGTTATTGATGTTTTCCACATGCGGTGTAATAAGGCGGGATATGTTATATGCTTATATGTGGGTTGCGCATGCGGCGAAATAAGGCGGTGTCTATTATATTATTTATTGCACACATGGCGAAATAAGGTGGGCTATGTCAGGGATTGATTGTATAGAGTTGTGACGGCATGTTGAGGCATTCCTATTTGTTTCTATTGTGATTATGGATTGTTTATTTGCATGAACGTTACCGCTTCGGAGTTATGAGGGAACATCGGACGTGCGGTCCGTCCTCCTTTTCATGTTTGTTGGTTGGTAAAATTTTGGTAGAAACATTTGCACAAGCATACACGTAACTGAGCACTCCTATTAGAGGTGAATTCCTCCTGATTTTTCTAAGGGTGGAGGTACGCCTCGCTTATCCATTATATTAGGAGAGTGGCCCTAGTTAGGCAGTTAGTTGTCGATATGACCATGAGATTGATGGGACACAGGATGCCCATTTGTTAGATTGCCGATGTTGTTTCTTCGCGAGTTGTGGTTTGTCCAAGACTTGGTGAAATTGTGGAAAGAGTGGGATAAGACCTTCTATGAACATCATTGTACGATATAAATTATTGACTTGTTTTATTTTCTTGCTATGTTGTGGACTTAGGATTTGGGTTGTTATTCTGTCGTCGTTTTGTATCATCGTTTATTATATTCTTGTTGTTAATTGTTGTATTTATCCCTTATTTTGAATTGTAGCATTTTTTGTCATTCACGCATTCTTTACATATTCATATGTCATTACCATTGTTCCTATGATTATACTGTTTATCGACCGGTAGGTGCCTTGACTGTTCCTCGTCACTACCCCACCGAGGTTAGTCTTGGTACTTACTGGGCACCATTGTGGTGTGCTCATACTACTCTTCTGCACATTTTTGTTGTGCAGATACAGGTACTCCCGTTCAGTTCTGTCAGCCTTGGAAGGAGGCGTATTGGTAGAGACTTCAAGGTATATCTGCTACGTCCGCAGACCGAGGAGTCCCTTTCTAGCTTTTCTGTAATATGTATAGTTCTTCCAGTATTTTTCTCCTTTGTATAAATATTCTTGAGTCAGAGCCTCTTATGTATCCCTTAGCTTGTGATTTGTGAGTTTCTGGGTTTTAGGAAGTTTTGTTAGCTTTGAGAAATGTTGTGGTATGTGCCGAACGACACCTTAAACCCTGGTTACTTTACCAGTTCAGTTTTATTTATTTTCTTCCGCAAATTTTGGTTTATCTTCCGCATTGTTAGGCTTACCTAGTCATAGGGACTAGGTGCCATCACGACATGTTCATGGAGGGTGAACTGGGGTCGTGACAAATAAAATCGACCAAAACACCTTAAATTTACTTGAAATCAACTTTAGGAAATCACAAATCCCGTTCAACAATCAGAATCACCTAGCAAACTCCAATAAACTCCAAACACCTTCAGATGCACCAACACTGGACCATGGAATAGAGAAAACAGGGAAATGCAGGTTGTTTTTTATCTTAAATGCTCAAACTAATTGAAACAAGAGCTTAAACTGGAAAATGACCTACGGGCAGAAACAATCAAACAAGATTTTTTGGTTTTTTTTACTACATTTGCTTTTGTATTTTTTTTTTTGGTTTTCTATAGGAATTAAGATCTAGCAGAAAATTTGCAACTCTTTTGATTTGAAATTCAAAACCGTGGGCTCAAAATCTGTAGTGAGAGTTTTTTGGGGGGAATTTTCAGGCTAAAAAAAAACTTCCGTGTTAAAGCATGGGAATGCCCTTTTATAGGCAAAGATGAGGTGCAAGTCAGATTTTCAGATTTCGAATTTAGTCCCTAGTTTATTTCAGATTAATCCCTCATTTTTTGACTTGTTTCTCAAGTTATTATCCTAGCTTACTGAAATCTAAACTTGATCCCCATTCTAGAAGATTCTGGGGACTTCGAGTGTTAACTATAATACTACTCTCCTATTCTAAATACCAAAATTGTCCCTGAGCACCCCCTGAAACTACTGTATTACCCCAGCCCTCTTTTAGCCTATCTGAAAATGATCAACTATAAACAAATGACCAATTACTCTAGAATTAAACCAACAAAACCATTCAAATTAAACAAACTCCTAACTGATCAAATGAAACTGATATGAACCTAAATCCAATAGCCAAGACTAATTAACTAAAACACATAATCAAACTGATTAGAATAGACTATATCCTATCACTAACCAAACAGAAAAATGCTTAACTAGTCATGATACACTTAAATCCAAATCGAGCACAATTGAATTGACGCACCAATACCCAATATGAATCAAAAGATACTGAAGAACAAACAACGAACTAATCTAATTAAATACCGGTTAAAACGAACGGACAAAGATGAAGAAACTACAACAAAGTCCTAAATTGACTAATTGACAGACATATCATTTGTTAAGAGGAAAATGATGTAGAAGGACCAAAAGCCTTACCTACAGAGCCGGGAACGGAGATTGGAAAACTCGACTCGAGCCTCGGAATAATGTAATCACTCGTTCTTATCAAAGAACAAACAAACACATTGTTTTGCGATTCGAATCCAATACTGAACTCAGGGGCTCGGCAGAAATTAAGCAAACCCGAACTTCTTGAGGTTCTGCCTTCTCTTCGTTTAAAATTCGAGCAGTTCCATTGGTGTTTGACGGAAACTAATGAGAAATTCAAGAAGCGGAGAAACAGGAGAGTGCAAGGTGTGTTTTTGTGGTCATTTGGAGGGGTGTCGCCGCCGCGCACGGCGGAGATGACAAAACCTTTTTGATTATTCGAGACGTTCCGATGGGATTCGAGATGAGATAGTGGCAGATTCATGACGGGGACAGTGAGGTGGTCTACGGGTGTGAATTTGAGAGCCACCGGAGATGGTGGCGTTTTCTCCGGCGGCGGCGTTACAGAGGGGTTGGTACAAGGAAGACATGAGATGTTTTTTAGGGTTTTATCATCTTCGGACAATTATATCTGATGGCTTAGGTTGATGAGGATCGTTGGATCAGGGGGAATGGACGATCGTGATTAGACGAACTAAATCAAACGACGTCGTTTGGTTTCTTTAAGGGGCAGTCCGGGTTAGGGTGTAATTTGGGATGGGTTTTGTCCGGTTCAGGGGTTAATTGAAGGGTAATTTCGTTTGGGCTCAAGGATTTGGCCCACAATTTCCTTTTCATTTGCTTCCTTTTCTTTTTGTTTTCCATTTTGTATTCTTGTATTATTTTTTCTAATTTTATAAATGTGCAACAAATTAAAATAAGATCCTAATATATTTCAAAATTAAACTACTTAATTCTTAAAATTGTTTTAAAAGCTATTTTGTGACGAATTCACGATTAAAACAATTAAAACGAGAAAGTGAACTATTATTGTGATTTTTCATGTTTTGTTCTAAAACAAATTAACCCCTAATTAATATTAAAATATGAAATTAGATCCTAAATGAAAAAGCATATTTTTTGTATTTTCATATGAATTAACATGCACAAATAAAATGCAAACAATTAACAGAAAATAACACCAAAATTCACAAAAATTGTAAAAATAAGGAAGTCTTTTTTGTTTGAACTTTTGGAAATAATTCATATATAGGGCAAAAATCACATGCTCATAGTTAGGACTACTAATCCTAAAGGGAAGGGAGATTGGCTTTTCACAGTTTTAAAAGGACAAAAATCTAGTGCGACAAACAAAACACATAAACCAGTAAAAGGGGAAGCACAAAGCAGTTAAAAGCTCAAATAGGCCTTCTCATTCAAAGCAACAAATTATTTAGCATGACTTACAGGTACTGATTAGGTCTGAATTAAATTTAAAGCGTTAGGATAGGCTGATTTATCACATATTTCTCAGATGAGGAGTCCGAATTAGCCTTGTTTGGTCGTAGTTTATCAAAACTGACACAGTTAATTAATCAACTAATGGTTTGCCTAGGTGAGACCTATAGGCATGATATCTAACATAAGATACTGATTTTAAAAGAAAAGATTACTGGTTTTATAAAAAAGGATCTGCAGATTTTAAATGACCTTGTGGCTGATTTTCGACTCATAGATGAAATAGACGAAGCTGATTCAGTTGATTACTCCTATAGACATGATTTCTAAGCATTATTGGTTTTAAACGATTATATAAATGCAAGAGTTCTATAGGAATGGTATCAAGAATGAAGTTGATTATTATTAAACCTATGATGGTTTGCCTAATGATATGTATATGCAAAAGTGCAGAAAATCTATGATCATGATTTCTATATGCAGAAATGCAGAAACTTAGAGACAGGATTTCTATATGCAGAAATGCCAAAAACTTGTAGGCAGAATTTCTAAGATGAGAATGCAGAAGTGCATAAATTTATAAGTAACCTTATGAACAAGTTATCTACACGAATGCAGAAATTTATAAGTAACCTATGAGTATGATGTCTATATGAACGCGAGAATCAGAAAATCCTATAGGCAAGTTATCTACCCTTTGCATGCATTCATTCCCATAGCTTTCCACTAGCCATCCCCAATAGTTATTACAGATTATTATAGACCTGAGTGAATCAAGAAAAGTAAAAATTTTACATCAGAAACTCAAGCTACAACCAAACAGCCTGATTCAGACTCAAAGTCCAACAATAGGAGATAAACCAACTTCCAGGATCAGATTTTCAAAAGCCTTTCTCATAATTGGGATTTATCAAAGTTGCCAAGAGTCTCAAAGGGGCTCCGGGCAATGCTTACACCCCAAATGCATTGCGGAATTAGATCATGATGCAGTATGGAAAGGCCAACCCTCAAATGTCCAAGTTCAGAGGGAACTCAAGGTCCCAAAGTAGGGCTCATAGGAGGGGGGCAGAACATAAGAGTCTAAGAGTAAGTGTAAGTGCATAGAGGGGAATTAGGGAAAGCCATGGCAGGCTGGTGGTCATGCCCAACAATTAAGAGTGATGGCACACCCCTGACCAGCCTATTAGCCAAATATGAGGAGTTAGGATCCATTGAGGACCAGGTTCTGACCTGGGCAGTAATTTGGATACTGGCAGTCCAAGAACCTTAACTCAAACACATAAAGGGAATAGGGGTAGGGATTCACAATAGAAACAGGTGCAAGGAAAGAACATACATAGTTTAATCACTGAACATGAACATCAAAGTAAACAAGAGTGCTGAAAATATAAAGTAAACACACTGGGGGTGAGGCAGAAAATTAAATCAGAACATACTAGTCTCAGGGAAAAAAGTAAAAGCAGTAATCTCAAAAAGGCCAAGTTGCAAGCAAATTAGTTCCCAAAGATTTCAAGCAAAGCAGAGTGTTGAAAGAGAATTGAATTCAAAGCAGTATTGCAGGTGTGTAAATATTGAATTGGAAGTTAAGTACTGGTAGTGTGAAGGTCGTCTTAAAAGTGCATAAGGGCAATCCCTTTTATTGTGCAGAAAACAAGCAAGAAAGGCAAGGAAATAACATTGAAATTAATCTCCCATTGGTTAAGGGATTCTGATTTCAACGGGTAAAAGATAGTTAAGGAAAAGAGTTTTAATTAAAACCTTTTCAAAGTAGCATAAGAAGGGTAAATACATAGGTGTTATTTAAGGAAAACAATCAATGGTACACGGTTTAGGCTAAATATGGAAAGGGAATCAATCAAACAGTAAGTGAAAGCACAATTACAAGTTCAATTAGAATGAACAAAGTCAGGAAAGGTAAAGGAAGTTCAATCAAAGAAAATCAGTGACAATCTGTCAGCCTTATTAAAAGGATTTCAGAATCAATCAATTAGTTGGTAAACCTTTTAAAAAAAGAAATTTCTCATATATAAAGAACACAAATAAGTGAATCAAGAAGGGATTGTCAAGTTATTTGGAAGAGAAGTTAATCAAATAAAAGTCCAAAATCATAAGCAAAAAGTGGTATAAGTCTTGTTTGCAGACTCAAAACGAGTCTGGGAGTCCAGGGTCCCAAAATAGAACCCTAACTCGCACACAAATCAAAATTGCCAAGAAACTCCCAAATCCTAGAGTTTTGAATTGAATCAGACATAGAGGTGAGAAAGCAAGCCACTTGAGAGACACTCAAAAGTCTTTTCCAAAGACTTATGAGAAACAAACATACATGATAGAAAGAAAACTAATTCAAGCTCATGAGAACATGTTTGAGAAAATCCAGAATTTACACAGGTTTAGAAGAAAGAGATGATACGAGCTTAAACAAAAATAGATAAAATATGCTTAGTAAGAACACAAACAAAGTTTAGTAAAGTAAACAAAAATCAAAGAACTCGACCGTAAACACATATAGCAAATAATAAGGAAAATAACACAGATTAACATGTGAGCACATGAATAATATGTAGAGTAGAAAAAAAAAATAGAAGACAGTACATGTGTAGTAAAAGAAGTCACACAAAAACACATAAAGAAAGAACAACAGAGTCAGAAAGATGCTTTTGAAAACCTTTCAGAAACCCTAAATTGAAAGAAAAAATGATTTTGAAAAAGGAAATTTGGGGAAAATTGTTTAAACGTTCAATAGAACATATATATGTTCCAGATCTAAGAACATAGATAGTATTTTGTATAGAAAAATACCTAGGGAATAATTGGGTATCAACAAGATCCCTCCTTCATTGACATCCATGTTTTGATAGCCAACAAACCTATTTCTCATCTTCCCGTCAAGATCCATCAACCCCTGCTCTAAATATTCCAACCTATTTGTTGACTTAGTGGATATTTCTCTCCACTTATTGATTGCTTCCATGTCCACTTTATGTTGTTCCAAATGCCTAGCTTCATACTCGAAGACCCTTTTATGCAGAATCCTGTATTTGACATGTCCTTCAGTAGCATTGTCTACAACCCTATTCTTCAGATTTATCCCTGGCTTGACATCCCCCGCTATATCATCTACCAACCATGACAGATAGAAGTGGAGATGTCCAACATGGTACCGATCTGGCTCGATGGTATCTTTCTCTGAAATGATCTTTTGATGCCACATGTGTTGTGCCTCAAAATTGAATGGAATGGTATTCCCTTGGAAGTATGCCTTGTACTGAACTATTTTGGAAACTCGTGGTATAACATACTTTCTCCCGGCTTGTCTCATAACCCTGATAGGAGCATAAAGATATATTCCCCTTAATCTGATTAGTACTAGACGAGGAGTATCTCTCGACCTGATGATGAATTCACTACTAGGGAACCGTTTAAACATCCAATGTATATGTCATAACCCTGATAGGAGCATAAAGATATATTCCCCTTAATTTGATTAGTACTAGATGAGGAGTATCTCTCAACTTGATGATGAGTTCACTGCTAGGGAACCATTCGAACATCCAATGTACCTTGTTATCAGTCAAATTGTAAAAGAAATGTGGACAACTCACAGTGTACTCCGATTGTGCAAACCTGTTTGGGATGAAGGTCATTCTCTTCGAATGGTGATAGGCTATGTGGTCATTCCATGGTCATCATGGAAATCCTTGATGGTATTCTCCCATCTGAAGGAATTCTAACAACCACACTTGTAGCAGCAGATTACAACCCTCGAAATACATATACCCTTTCTTGCAATGGTCTAAGGTCTGGTACATACCAGCCAGAATCATAGGGACAATAGTGTAAGTTTGCCCCTCAATTCCCTCTATTAAAGCCTTATGACCATAGCTAGGCGATTGTGCATCCTTTCTCCTTGTATTAGGAATATCAGCATCCCCAAAAAATAGAAAATGAACACTAAAACTAGGTGGCGATTCCAACCCAAAGAAGTGATGGCAAACTCATCATTGTATAGGCGGTATGACTTTCTATGTCCATAACGCTCATAGAGGAAATCAAACGGTATGTAAGACTTCTTTAGATAGACTAAATCATCATTCTTACTGAAGCTGAAAACCTCGATGAGTGTAGTTTTTTGGTAGCAACAAACTAGGGTTATCCCATTGGAGCCCAGTGAAACATCCTATTTCTTCTAAAAGGGGAGCCATTTCTATCTCACTAAAGCGGAAAATGGCTCTCTTCTCATCCCAGAACATGGTGGCGGCCTCAATTAGTGTGTTGTTTGGATGAATGTCTAACATAGAGGGTAAATTCTTGAGGACTCTTTTCACATGGTTTTTTGGCACTTGGCGCGAGGTTTTCCCACCAATCTAGCAGCAAAGGTGGGATATTCTGAACCATGCCAAACCTAGGGACTTCGTTCCTCATTTTAGCAAAATAAATAGAGTTAGCCCTTTCCCCTCTCCAGATTTGGCTATTTACACGTTAATGATCAATATATTGGCATGTTTTCTCCAAATAATGCGCAGATCATGATTGTGTCCATCGAGATTATAGAAATCCCAGTGGACTTTGGACAAGGCTTGTCTTAGCGAGTTATTACACGGACAACGGTCTAACTCATACTAGGTTCATGTATGGTTATTATTAGAGTGGGGGTTTCTAGAAGACTTTAGACCGGTACCCTCAAGCAGACAACTTGAGAGGAAAAGGTATGGAACCATCGACTGCACCGTTGATCGATAGTTTTACGCAAATAAGCCTATCCAAATTTAAAGGGTAATTTAGGAAGAGCGCGGACACTTATCATGTGCCGGTATGGTATTAATTACGCACGAGTGGAATATGATGTGGAGCATGCTTTATGAAAAGTTAAAATAACACGTTGTCAGATACTTTGCATGTTGAAAGCAGTAAATGCAGTATTGAATGAAATATAAATACAAAAAAAACAAAAATAGGGAAGAAGTTAGTTCGCGCAATGTGGAAATTGGGGTAAAGTAGATAAGGGAGTGAGGGTGGGGAGAGACATGATGTAGCTATTCTAACAAAATGTCTAAAGGAAAGTGCATGTGATTACCAAATTAAGTATAGATTTGCACGTGAGTTGAAACAAAGGGAAAGCGGGGAAAAAGGTGTACACGTAGCAAATAAAAAGGAAATGGTAGTGGGATATTCATGTAACAATAATAGCCTAAAACTCCCAAGCATAGTCACCATGTTGTCGAGCCCCTTTTTCTCGCGCAATAAGGTTTCGACACGTGACAACTCTTTTAAGGAAGGGTGTTAAAAAAGAGAATCGCCACCTAATGGATTTGAGGTGCATTAAGGCACCTATTTTGTAGATAACTCTGTTTGACTAGTTTACGTCGCCCATGATCGGGTAAGGGCTCGAAATTACCTCAAAGAGAAGGTGTTATGCACTCTTCGAGGTGTACAACTTTGGGTCTTGGCCGAACACAATTATATGAATTAGTATATGTGATCAAAGATAAGAAAACAAGGAATTTAGGAAGTTCACAAATAATTGATTTAAAGACGAGGTGGGAGGTCCTAAATATTTTTAGCCTAAAGGATCACCCCGTGCCACATAAATAATAGTTTGCAAATCCCTCAAGATGGGGTGTGACTCATATTATTTAATGGGCATAGATTATCATCACTTGCTACCCAATTACTATCTTTAAGTTGTTACCTAAACCGCCCTAGTTGATTCTAATACGTGCCTTGTGCGTGCACTACCCGTCCCATGCCTATGGTCCAGGATTATTTGAACCTCTATTTAGGTATTTCTAGAATTCAACTTAGGCTGCTCAAAATGATAAAACTAATCGACATGCAAAACAAGTTGGACTTCATATAAAAGCAGCTAAGGACTCAAGATAGCCTCCACACTTTGACAATGAATTCATGCAAACACATTGAGCATTTGACAATCGTAGATTTTAGATTAAAGTTATTGAATCCTCTAGGCATGATCTCTATGTGATTCTGCATTTTGATGGGCAAACAATTTCGTATATGGAAGCCAATTTCTTAATATGATTTCTGAAAGACTACACAGTTGTGTATTGATTATACATATAAGAGATTAAGCCTATAGACATTATATCTAGGTGATTCACGCAGTAACTAACAATGGTAACCATAGGAATATGTTTAGAGCTGCTTAGTCGAGTCCTATAGGCATGGTTCTTAATAATGACAATTAGCACAATATTGAAAATTAGAACTTGAAAGAAACGAGCAGGATAATAACGAAGATTGATTTTAGACCCTATAGGCAGGATTTCTATAGTCATGATTGTGACTGATTTTAGATCCTATATGCAGGATTTCTACAGTCATGATTGAGACTGATTTTATATCCTATAGGCATGGTATCTAAATTACAGATTAGGCAGTATGTAAATTAACAGAATCCTACATAGCCGAATGCATGTGCACATTGAGATATTAGTCATTTAATATCCTATACGCGTGGTTTCTAACAGGTAAAAGCATAACACATTTGAGCAAAGTAGAGAACCTATAGGCAGGATTTCTAACGCATAGTAACTAAAAACATAATAAGACTTTTGAGCAAAGTAGAGCACCTATAGGTAGTATCTCTATCTATTTTTTTGCAAGCATTAAGATAAGCCCCCTCTTCCAATTTACTAAGACCCAGCTATTAATACAACATTATTGCATAACCAAATGAATGGCATAAATTACAGAAATAAAGAACAATAGTAGTTAGCCTACAACAGGCCAAAAGATGCACCCTGCCAGACCAGGCCTTAATTCCCATGGTTCAAAATAGCCTATAAATTACATCTTCATTGACATAAGGCAGCCAAAAACCAATAAATTCACCTAGTGGGTAGAAAACAGAGTTGAGCATATAGAACCAAGACCCTAGTGTGTCAGAGTTCACAAGTGCTTCAAGAACCCAGGGCAGTGCTCACACTAGGGAGGTTAACAGAAGTAATTCAGAGAATGAACAGGGACCAAGTCCTAGTGTGTCAGGGTTCACAAGGGCCACAATTTATCCCCGAGAAGTGATCACACTAGGGAGGTCAAAGGATAGAATCTATGTAGCCTTCACTTTTAGCCGTCTAAGAATACGAATTTAAAGAGACCAAGCAATAAGGGAATACAGTTGTAACGACCCGGCCGATCATTTTGAGAATCAATGCCCCAATCCCCTATTAACTTCTTCCCCGTGTTTATTTCTGCTATTGTGATTTGCTGATTTTTTGAGTGTTTTGGAACACTTAGTCCCTAAATGAGAACCTAAGCTTTAGAATTTGGACCGTAGTCGGGGTAGTGTGAAGACGGCTTCGAAATGGAATTTTGTCAATTTCGTTATCTTCGTTAGGTGTTTCGGGCTTAGGTCATGTCTGAATTGTGTTTTGGAGGTCTGTAGCTTATTTAGGTTTGAAATGCCGAAAGTTAAATTTGATATTTTCGGATCAATACTAAAATTTTGATATCGGGGTCGAAATCTGATTCCAAAATATAGGATAGGTCCATGGTGTTGAATGTGATTTGTGTGAAAGATTTAGGGTCAATCGGACATGACTTGGTTGGTTTCAGCATCAGTTGTAGAATTTTTAAATTTCAAGTTCATTAAGATGGATTGGAGGGTGGTTTGTGTTTTTAGCATTATTTGATGTGATTTGAGGGCTTAACTAAGTTCGTATGATGTTTTAGGATTGGTTGGTATACTTGGTTGAGGTCTCGGGGGCCTTGGGTGTGTTTCAGATGCTCATCGGGTCATTTTTGGACTTAGAGAAATGGCAGAATTTTTGGTATTTTACTGCAGAGAAATCCTTCATTGCGTTCACGAAAGGTGTCTCGCATCCGGGAGAGGCAACTAATTTGTACTTCGCATTTGCGATGATGCTCCTATATTCGCAAAGGTGTGGATCCTTAAGCTACGCATTCGGGACATGGTCCTCGCATTCGCGAAAGAGGAAATTGGGCTAATAGGATTTTGTAGATCGTGTTTGCGATGGTAGTCTCGCGTTTGCGAAGAAGAACACATCTCGCGTTTAATTTTTGGAGGAAGTTTGGGATCTTGATCGAGAATTTGGTATCGGATTTGAGTGGATTTGGTATGGTTACACTCGTGGGTGAATGGGTGTTCATATTTTATGACCTTAACCTGATTTCGAGATGTGGGCCCAGGGAGGATTTTTGGGCGTTTTTCTATTTTCTTGCCTTTGATTCGATTTCTATAGCTAAATTAGTTGCTTGTAGTTTTATTTATGTTACGTAATTGATTTTATTATATTTGGACTACTCAGAGTTGGATATTCGTGGAAAGAGCGAGTTATCAGATTGATTAGCTGATTTGAGGTAAATGGCTTGCCTAACCTTGTGTGGGGGAACTCCTCTTAGGATTTTGGTACTGTTGTTATATGAATGCCATGTACGTGAGGTGACAAGTGCATACATGTGTTAATTATTGAAAAACCCCATTTTCGTTAAGTAAATATCTGTGTTTTTCCTTAAATTGAGCAATATTAGTATTTGAAGCCTCCTATTTAACTTAGGAAAGCATGCTTATATGACTAAACTGTGTTAACTACTTTAACTACTTACCTGAATTCTGTGTATCATGTTTAGGGTACAAATTACCCGTTTTCTTGATAAAAACTTGTATAGAACTGTAAATTTCTTTGTTGAGACTGTTGTGTGTTTACTTTGGGACTACGGAATGAAATTCCGGGAGATCCCCTTGCATGTTCATTTTCGACTATGAGACGGTATCCTGGGAGATCCCTCTGTACTGGATATTTATGTTTGGGACTATGGATCGGTATTTCGGGAGATCCCCCTGCACATTTATGATTAGGACTATGGGACGGTATTCCAGGAGATCTTCTGCACATTTACGTTTGGGACTATAGGACGTTATCCTAGGAGATCCCCTGTTGATATCACTGTGTACTAAGTTATTTCTTTCTATGATTTCATTTTTATTGGGTGTTAATATTTTAGTTGTACTGTTACATTTCATTTTATTTTACCTTGTTATATATATAACCAGTAGGGCCCTAACCTTTCCTGGTCACTACTCGACCGAGGTTAGGCTTGGTACTTACTGGATACCGCTGTGGTATACTCATGCCGTTTATTGCACATATTTTTCATGTGCAGATCCAAGTTCTTCTGCTCAGCTATACTATCCGGGAGTTGAGGCAATTCAGAGACTTCGAGGTATATCTACCGCGTCCGCAGACCTAGGAGTCCCTCTCAATTCTCCCTTCATTTATAGACTTCTCATATTTTCTTTCATTTAGACTTCTAGAGTTAAAACATTATGTATTTCTTTAGACTGTGATTCATGAGATTCCTAGTTTTGGGAGTGCTATGTTCAGTCGAGATTGTTATTTTTGTATATGCTGAGCGGCATTTTAAACACTTTATTTATATTTACTTGGTACTTGCCTAGTTTTGTAATTTTAATTCTTTTTTGCTAATTATTAGGCTTACCTATTCGTAGAGACTAGGTTCCGTCATGACAGTTCATAGAGGGAGAACTTGGGTCGTGACAAGAATAGTTAAGGGACAACATTGAAGGACACAAACAGATTCAAGTTGAGCACACAGAACATGTACCAGAACATGCTTATGTTTTAGAAACAGACTTAACTAAGTTTCAGAAAAACAAGTTCAACACATAATGCATATATTAACAAGAAAGTCTGCAAGATTAATGTACACAAACTCATAGTAAGAAAAAGGTTCAGGTTATGTTAAGTGTACATGCTAGTGTCGCAAGAAAGGATCATAACAAATGCCAACAGAACTTAACAGAATGAGAACAAATTAAGGCAACTACTGGGAAGACATGGTAGAAGCATACATGATCAAACATGATGCATATCATCATTGCAAGTTTAGAGACAAACTTATGCTAGGTACTTAATGAATACATTCATGTTTTAGTCAACTAATCCATAAGAGGGGATATGAAAGAATGTTCAAGTTACGTGGTTAATAGCCAATTTAAACACTAAAGATATGGCTACAGCGCAAAGGTTCTAAACATAAGTAATACTTAGGCTAGGCAGACTTAAAGAAAACTTAATTAACTAAGTCTAAGAAAGTCTCAAACTACAAACGAAATGGAATTTAGATTAGAAAAGCCTAAAATTGAAGTAAGACAGTCAGAATTGCATATGAGAATAGCCACGAAAACACATAAAGCTATGAACTTCAGAAGTAAAAACATATGCAAGTTACAGATACATAGGAACGAAATTGCAAAGCGTTCAGTGACTCACCAGTTAAGCAAAAAACAAAAAAGAGTAAAGTCTACAGTAGCAAGAACCCAGAATTTCTGGCCTTGGCTTTCAGCCGACCAGGAATCAGAATACCAGAAAGTATGAGAGAATAAAGAGTAGTAAATATAGTTTTTAGTGTGTTTCTTAATGATTCGCGTCTGTTTCCAAATGGAATGGGGAGGGGTTTATATAGCAGTAGAAATCAAACATCCAAACAAGGAAAATCATCAGTAAAACACTAGAAAGGAAAGAACATCAAATGCAATTGAAATCAGTAAGGAAAAGAGAAAAAATTGAAAACCCTAATTTTAAGGAAAGTACACAAATTGGCAGATTGTAAAAATAAAAAATCAAGTGTTGCATAGAATAAGATGAATATAGACAGAAATATTGCTTGAAATCAAAAAAAATAACCAGTTTTGGTTCAAACTAAAAGCGATCTGAAACCCTAATTTTAAGGTAAGTAAGAATTAACTGAGATACACAAAGATCCATACCCATAATAGAATAAGAATGAACATAGACAGTACAATTCAAAGGTCAAGAATTTGAACCGATTTTGGTTCGATTCTTATGAGATCCGCTTGCCATGTTTAGGCAAGCGATATAGAGAAGGATCCCGTACTAGATAGAGGTCATATATGGCAAGAATCGGCCATGAAATCCATGTCAGGTGGGATTAGGGTGGAAAGACAGCAAGGGTCTGAGATATGAGATATGAGAGGATTCAAGAGTGGCGGATGGGTGAAAGTGATTTAGAGTTTAGGGATTTGGGTATAATTAAAAGGGTTTGGAGCAATATGGGCCATTGATCTCAGAGATCAACGACGATGATTTAAAAGGGATTTTTGGGTTGGGTAGGTTTAGTTAATTGGGCTGGGGTTATTTGGTTTGGGTTGGGGTATTTTGGGCTAGTGTATTAGTGATTGGGATGGGGTTGGTCCGAAAATAGGTAGAATTTAGGCTAGTTTTTTAAATACCCAATATTTAATAAATAAATAATTTATAAAAGTAATTAATAATAAAAAAATTATTTTTGCACTAAAATAATTAAAAATAATTACTTAATATTGTAAAGTATAAAAATTCATTTTTCCTACATAATGTAATTATATATTAATATGGGCTATTATTGCAAAAAAATATGCAACTAGCCCTAAAATGCAATGTAATTATAAGAAAATGCACTGAAAATATTTACAAATGCATGTTGGTTAAATGATAAGTTTAGATGATTAAATAATCTTAAAATAATTTGGAGGATGATTATTGGGTATTTACATGTAATATAATACAGGAATAAAATTGTTTAAAGTCTTTGAAAATTATGAAAATTTATAAAAACATATCCGTGTATACTTATATATACATATATATATATATATATATATGCATATATATATATATATATATGTATCAACACCTTTAACTACCCCGACCCCTATATGAATATTTTTCAAGGACCACGATGTCATATCTGCGAGACTGAATTTCCTATGTTGGGGTTCGCTACGTTTATCTTGCACGATCTGCTGATTTGTTTGCATCCACTTGTCTAGCCATAACTAGGCTCTTCTTGAATCAACTACTAACTACTTATTGATCCATTCTCATATCTATATTCCGTGTAATCTCTCTTGTGTTATTTTCTTTGTCTTAACTTACCTCGCGCACTAGCTCCGTATGTATCAAGTGTTTATTCACAGTTATTTATCAATAACATCCTGGGAAGCAACCCTTACTTCCTTTTCTTGACGTCGTTCTTGCATAATATTCTGGAATCGTAGCATATTTAGTAGCATATTTGTAGTATTTTCGATAAGTGCAATCTCATTCCTTTCTCATTTTTATCGCATTCTTCCTTTACCATTCCTTATTTAATAGAACCATTTAATTCTGACTTAATGTCACATCACTCTATATTCCCCCCTTCAGGGTAGTACTAAGATTTAGTGATACGATGATCTATGTATAGATGTTTACCTCTTCATCTTTGGCATCTTCTCACATCGTTGATGACCCTTAATTGCTTTGCGGTAATCCTTCTGTACCAAGGATAACAAAATTCCTTACTCACGAGGGTGTCACCTAGTATAACGGGCACACATAGTCCCTTAAGCTTAACTTTGCTCACATTGCTTGCTTTAAGGGAACCATTTTCTTGAATGAACTTTAAAGGTATTCTTCTGTCATCCATTCTATTATCGCCAGAATGCAATCTCTGAAATTCCTTTGATCCCGACTATTATCAAATCGCTTAATCCCTAATTCATGTTTAGTTTATCTTTTTCACTAGCCCATACTGATTTCTATTACTCTGGGGTCGAACTTTTCCTTCTGGTAGTCGCATTGGAGTCACGAACTTATTTCTCTAAATGAGGATATGACTTTATAGCCTATACTCTTTTTTTTGTCTCAAGGAATGTCACCTCTCATCTTTTCCTTCACTTGACTAAAGACTCTGTAATACTGTCATTTTTTTTTATCTATAGTTGCCATGTATCAAATCTTACTCATAATGCTTTATTAACTCTCTTCTTATTTCCCTGCTAACATTTATGTCTATCACTATATTCTGAAAACTTCAACAAGACATTCTTTTACTTTTAGCTCCCCTTTCTCCATCCTCTGGCTCTTCGCGTTGCCTAAAACTATCTTTCTACTAGGGACGAGAGCCATACTAAGGTAATATTTATCCCTTCTAGGATTCCAGTGCCTATCTTTGTAAATGTTGCTTGAACATTCTAGTATTTATACCTAGCTGTACTATTCTAGAGTGCATCATCTGGGTGTTTCACAAGGAGATCTATTAGCACATGTGTAGTCCTTTGAAAATGTCAACTAACGCAAACAATCCATTCACCACTTTGGGTTATTCTAACCCCAGCCAAATTTTGATATCCCGTCCTTCTCTTAAACTACATCTGTTAACCCCCATAGGGCATAACTGAGATGGGTGTGGCCAATTGTACATACCAATATTATTGTTGAAGGTAACTCGAAATGCTTATATTTCTCTGCATGAATTGTAATACTGATAATTCTCATTAATTGGGTACTTCGTACCCTTTGATACCTTGCTTCTTTTATTTGTTAAAACAATATCTACCTTAAGATTCTCTTATTCTTTCTTATAGATATTGATGCCTTAGGGATCCTTATCGAGAAGCTTACACATTTTAGAACACACTTGATCTGCTGAAGACTTCTCATTTACGCATCATAAGCATGATGCAAAATTGATTTCGGCGGACTCTACACTTCCATAGATAAATATCTTGCCAACTATCTTTCTGGATGTAGGTATCGTTTTATTACAAATTATATAGAAATTAGGATTCTGAATTCTTACAACTGAACTCTACCACACAATCTAGAGTTAGAAGAAAGAGTGACAACCCTAAATGCCCTATAGCCTCCTGCTTATAAGTGTGGTGCACAACACACCCATAGACATAATTCTACTAGACACAGCTTGTAGACTCCCTAGGAAAGAACTGTTTTGATACAACTTTTTTCATAACCCAAATCAATAGGCCGCGACAAGCACCCGATGCCTTACTCAACTGAGTACCATCGCAACGTATCTTTCTTATTATACTGTCAGAGGTAAATGAACCAAAAAGGTTTTCATGAGATAACTATATTAAAACATAAGGGAATACTCAATATTGGATGACCCAACATGATATACAAACTTATACATATGACGTACGGGCCTATAAGGACGGCATAATCCTTTATATACTCAAAATATAGGCCGACAAGGCCATACAAGTATTAGTATATATGAAAACTGTCTACAACCCTATAAGAGTACATAAATATCAAAAAGGTCGGGACAGAGCCCCACCATACCAATCAATACATGTCCAAATCATACTAACCAAGTAGGCAACTCCGGAGCAAATGGAGCACACCAATACTTTACGCTTAGCTGATAGCTGACTTGGAGGAATCTCAACCTGTCTATTGGGACCTGAGGGCGTAAAACTCAGCGTCCCCAGGCAAAAGGGATGTCAGTGCAAATAAAGTACCGAGTATGTAAAAGCAGGAAAAGCCGTATACAATAGACATAAAAGAAACATGGAGTAAAAGACTGAACCTAAAGTTTGAATAGCTTTGTGAATTATGAAGCATTTATAATGTCATGCATATTCATATAAATGTCATATCATGCATAGGTATATGCATACATAACATCATCAAGACTTTGAGGGCATCCCTTCATGTCATCTCGACCACTATGGGCAAAATCATCAACGTATACTAGCTGATCAGGTGGTGGTGCGTATATAACGCCATAACCTTTCTTCATAACCCATATATATATATATATATATATACACACACACACGCGTACATAATTCCATCTTGTCATGGGTCAATGTGCATGTATGGCTGAATGCAATACATAAGAAGTGAGGTAATAAGATTTGTCGATATGTCATAAGATCATTACGCCTTTGATTAATATCATGAAATAAACTATATGACCTTACATATTTTCTGAGTCCTATGAACACAAGATAGAATAATAGGACATATGGGGAATCAAGTGTTTACCGTGAAAATGGTAATACAATAAAATTTGATTGTGGGACTCTAAAAATACGTGATCTATTTTTATGCCAGCTGTCAAGAAGTTGATGCTATGTTTGAGATTTATAAACAAGATAAGAGTTAGGAATAGAGTGATAATCAAACCTATAGGTTAACAATTGGGGCCTCGAGCCTATCGATCTGGGGCAGAGGTCGATTTCGGCGCTTGGCGGGGAGCTATCAAAGGCAACTAAAGAGCGACTAATAGTTACAACAAAATCAACGAAGGCTTTTTATGGCCAATGATAAGAAATAAATGATGAACAATAGTGAAGATGATAAATGGAAGCAATAATATTAAGAGAATGTATTAGAGAGCAGAGAGAATGTTCTTATGTATATAGTATAGAGCAACCAGATCTCTATAAAATGACAAGGATCCCCTTTATATGAGGGGAATTCCAAAATACATTAATTACAAAGATATAAAGATGTGACAGCTAGATGACACCCTGATTCAGGTTTAGAGTAGTTTACTAGGCTCTGTCAGTCATATCCATGTGCCTTGGGAACTCTCCATTTCTATCATTACTGTGATTATTACTGTCCCAAGGTGGAGTGTCGACGACCCTCGAGGGAAGAGACTCGACCGTGGCCTCAAGCCTTCGAGGTGATCTTTCGAAGTGCCTTAATGATGAGAAGTTGGACCCTTCGATTTTACTGTATACAAATTGTCCCAGTGTTTCTTAGAATGGAACTATGAGAAACGACTTTGATATCCATCTCTTAGAACTTCCCATGATGATGTCATATTGATGGTGTAAGCCTTTATGATAATCAAAACGTCCCGTCAGTCTACTTTTCCAGAATTATTCACTGTACTGTCGACCTTTATTCTTCAGAAGAATAATGTCATCGTTAGTCTATCTTTCAAAAATGCATTGATTGCTCCTGCCGATACATATTTCAAAGACATTAATGGGGCCACCGGTTAAGCTACCATCCCTTATAAAAGGGAACCTGCTGGAACCATTTCTTTATTCAAGTGTTCTTAGATTAGTCCTTCACCCTTCTCTTCTCTTTACCCCCATCCTTTGTTATTTTCCATGTTTGAGCTCCGCGGTCTCAGGGTCGTATGGCGGCGTTCTCATCAGTCATATCGCAGCCCTTTCCTAGGGCTTTCCTTGGCCCAGCTAGATTACATCAATTTTTTATTGTTGCTATTACTACTATCATTGTTTGCTCGAGATGGTGAGATAGAGGGGCTGATTTATTGCGGTTTTAGGAGGGTGTTTTGACTATGCATTGCTTCTCAGGAGGGCGTTTGGACTATACACCGTTGCTAACCTCCCTACTCCGGCCTGTTGTGGTGCCTCATTCCCTTTTCTTTCCAAGGGATGAATTGGCACGTCCAGCCTCTTAACTTGCACAGCACAATGTCCCAATAAGCGGACTTAATGTAGCCGTGTAAGTAAGGCTGTTGCTTGCCATGTCTCCTACCAGGTCATGATCTTCTTGGCCGGGTAGAGGCCTTTGCTCTTTGTAGGGCTACGACGATTTTTCATCCTTTTCTTCTTCTCCCACTTTACTCTTCTTCATCTTCTCTCTTTTTAATCTTTTCCTTTGAAGATGCTACTTTGGAAGATCGAGATGAGATCGTCGAGAAGGTGATGCTCGAATATGCTGCCGCCGAGGATGCTCCCCAGAAAGTACGCTAAGCTCTAGGCTTGAATTACATGCGTACATCATTTTGCTTCTTTGTTTTTGTGTAAGGACCCCTGGTGGGCTTTTGTAATGGAATGTTTATGAATGAAAAATGTTCCTTTAATTTGTCTCTGATGCATACTATTTTCCATTTATTTATGCTTGTGTAGAATCTAAGTGTATATCCCCATCGGTTAGTGCAAATGTCGAGCCTGGGTTAGACTGATAAACTCGGGTCGTCGGGACCCTAACTTCGAGTCGGATGAGAGTAGGGCTTCGGCCCCTAAATCGAGACTTAGACTTTAAACCCTACGATAATCTTCGAGGGGAAATTTGCTCGGAAGCTCGAGAATGGAGAGTGCCTTTAAGTTTTCGAGAGCAGTCCTGAAGTGGGGGTTCGTTCAAACCCTGACCACCCAAAAACTTGCTTTGAACTTAGCGTAGACGGCCTTAAGGTGTTGTAGATAGATCCTGGATGAAGGTCTACCGAAATTTAGATGGCACCCTAAGACCAAGCCCTTATGAGTGGAGTTTAAATGCTTATTTTCTTGGAGTGTAACCTTTTTCTAATGGAGGTCCTCGAGGTCGGGTGCCACCTCGGGGCTTACGATGATGTATTTGGCTTCTTAGATCCTAACTTCTCTTTGATGGTGGTCCTCAAGGTCAGATATCACCTCGGGACTTGCAATGATTCCATTGGCTTCTTAGAGCCTAACTTCCCTTTAATGGAGGTCCTCGAAGTCGGGTACCACCTCAGGACTTGTGATGATGTCGTTGGCTTCTCAGAGCCTAACTTCTCTTTGATGGAGGTAATCACGGTCGGGTACTAGATCGGGACTTGCGATGATATGGGAATCTCCATTCTCAAAACATTACATGGCGTCACCTAATGTACGATATGGGCGCAAGGCTATCGAGGTTATTCCGCTGGTGCAGCTTCACGAAGTGATACTGGTCAGTACTTTTAATTTGTCACTAAGGCAGACAGATCATCACCGTTTTTTCCATATATATATATGGCTATTTCTACCTTTTTGGAGATCCCACCATTCTAAGTAGTTACCCTTCTGTTCCTGCGTCAAGCCTTTTATTATTTTAGTACTAACGCACTTGCACAAATTCCTGCTTTGGTTCTTAATTTTGCCATAGCCATGACTGCTACATCGGGATCAGTCCAGTAAAGAAGGGAGAGTTCGACCTTCTGTATTCAGGACCAACGAGAGCATACCTTGAAGATCACTTCTTCGGTAGGAGAGGGACAGCTTGAGTCGATGAGGAAAGATTCTGGATGGGGGGAAATGGTAGTACTGCAGGTATCTTCCCTGGATGAGAGTATTATGGACCGTACTGAGGGGTTTTTGAGCGTGTACACGTATCCTTTCACACTGGGCCCCCTTGATAAGGTTGTGCTTGATATTCTAAACATCAATACCATACAAGAAGGGAGGGGGTAATTTGTATGGTACCCAATTTACGCTCTAGAAGAACCTGGTTCTTCTAGGTGTACTTACTACTACTATTTGCGAAATTAAGAGTGCATAAACTAAAGAACACCTAGATTTTTCTGTGGAAAACACCTGGCTCAAAAGGTGAAAAACCCACGACCTACTACTAAGTAGGATTTTCCCAAACTTCCACTAAAATCACTAAGCCAAAACAACATTTACAAAACTCTTGTAAACCTAAGGATTAAACTCTAATCCCAGTGCAACACATAGCCTCAACTGTTGCGATACCTTTAAGTTAGCCTATAACTTGAATACTCAAAGTACCTACTACAATTGCTTCTACAAAAGCTGGAAAGGTACAACTTCAAACCACCTACTACAATTGAACTAGAATAAGAATAAACATAATGGAATTGGTTCTTCTATCTTGTCCAAGTAGATTCAGTAATGAACACTTGAATCTCACATAAATTGCTTGCAAAATTGCCTCGCTCTATTGCTCTCAATTTAGTTTAACTTATGTGTTTGTGCAATACCTGTAAAAGAGAACAATCACTATTATTTAATGAGTTAGTAATAAGAATTTGATTGAGACTCAAGTGTTGATCTTCCATCGAAGTTGAGTCCTTGAACAATACCAACTCCTACCCTATCTTTGATCCGGATTGTGTTCTCTTCACATAAGGGGACCTCTTCTTATTATCCAATATGCAACCTTTTCGATCAGTACAGGAGATATTGCTGCTTGATCCTTGAGACTTATCTCCTTCACGTACATCTCACATGTATAGGTTGATAAACACTGTGTCTCACATGATGGACCTGGTCCATTATTGAGTTCATTTGTCATTTTTCAAAACTTCACCTGAACTTGGGCCAACAAATTCCCCCTTTTTACGATGACAAACTCTGTACTTTTACTGATCAGAGAACCTATGGAACTCAGCTTAATCATCAACACTTTAACTTAGAAATTTTAACTTATCATCAAGGACCAAGTTTAATCAGACTATAAATATCACATTATTCAGAATAACAAGTAAAGCACAATATCCCTTTCCCTTTTTGCATCATCAAAAAGTTGCAAATATTGTGAATCCCAGATATTAATAATTACTCATAGCGACTGCGGCAATTGTAAGTGAAAACATGGTTCAATTAATCAACAACCAACAAATAAAATTAACTATCAAGATCAGAATCTTCATAGAACAAGAGAAAAAGCAAATTGTCATTGATTAAGATATGTTTCCACAACAGACCACAAAGAGAAAGAAAAACTTCCAAACATGAGCAACAAAAAAAAGAAAAAGTCCCGAATCTGGGTCACTAGGGATTCTAGATAGGTTCAAAAACAAGAACTGGAAGACCTAAGGCTTGGAGGAACTAGAGGGCTGGGTTTGGAGAAGGTAGAGCATATTCTTAAGCATTCCTTCACTTTTCTCCTTTTCTTTTGCTAGCTCAGCTCGAAGGCCATCTCTTTCAGCTTCCAAATCAGCAATACGAGCTTGAAGCCTAGCAATTTCAGCATCCTTAGTTCCACACTCTTGAACAAAAGCCCTAACCTTGCTATTCACTGGTGCCTTTAGAGATGAACCAGGTTCAACTGGGGTGGCATTGACAGGATAGTCACAAGCCAATAAGTTCCTAACACCAAAATGCTCCATGCTTGATGCCATCTCCCATTTCTTCAAAGGAACCCTTAGCCTATCCAGCACAGTTGTAAGTATGAACCCATATGGATTTGCATGTGCCCTGGATCCATTAATGACCCTGTCAAGTAGTTTGACAATAAAAGCAGGCCAATTTATTTGCTTTTCACTCTCAAGGCGCTCCATAAGAACCAGGTCCATATAGTTGGAAGTATGCCTCCTCTCCTATCTGGGAAGCAGGCACTTTTTCACAAATTCAAATAAGACCTTGTGCTCAGATCTCATCTCACTCTTCTGAACAAATCTGGCTTAAGGTACATCTTCAGCATTTGCAGCATCACAAAAATTTCTAGTAATTTGAAGAGTAGTGGGGAGAGATTCCACACATGGCCACCTTTGCCTTGTATAGTCATCATACCCTTCACTTGGTATGCCCAGAATCTCACCCAGTTTGATTGCACAAACTCTACTTTTACCCCCTTCACCATGCTGGAGACTACCCTATTTTTCATAGTGGCATTGGCCATAAACTCTATCAATTCATTCCTAGCCAGTTTCCCATCAATTTCAAGGACCATGTCCTTCCACCCTTGTGCTGCTAGGGTATCCACCAATCTTCTCATTCCTAGCTCATCCAGGTCTTTCAATAACCTACCTTTCAAAAATTTTCTCTTGCCAAAGATGGCAAATCTATCATGTTCTTTATCATACTCTTCTTCTTCTTCTTCTTCTTCTTCTTCTTCTTCTTCTTCTTCTTCTTCTTCTTCTTCTTCTTCTTCTTCTTCTTCTTCTTCTTCTTCTTCTTCTTCTTCACTCCATTATTCTTCTTCTTCAGTAATTTTTACCTATTTCCCTTTCACTGCAGATCTAGTACTTTTGGCTAAGGAGGGTTCAGAAGATACATGTTCAGAGGAAGACTTGTTGGAAGAAGTCTTGGATCTTTTTGGTTTGGGAGTAGGAACCTCGTTAGTTGTTCCTCTTTCTTGATAGAGCAAGTCCATCTCCTCTTCTTATTATTCTGTAATCTCAACACTCTCTACAACCTTGGCCTTTCATTTTTCCCTCTTTTTCTTCCTGCTCACCTTCAGAGCTTTCTGCAATTCTGCTTCACTTTGCTTAACCTTGCTCCTGGTAGCTCTTCCCTTAGGTACTGATGGTATACTAGATTTTGGGATGACATTTTGCTTTTCTTTGGTGACTTGAAGACTGTGGGAGACTTTTGTGTGGAAGACTTGCGCTTATTTGGATCATAATTGGCCCCAACTGTCTTTAGCATATCTGCCAAAGTTTCCTCACCAGATGCACTTGGTTCATCCTGTTGCTTGCTCAAATGAACGAGACCTTCAGCAGCTTCCCTAGAACCACTTCCCTCTGACTTGTTGCCGCTCTCATCCACACCTCCACAGATAACAAGAACTTTTTCTTTATTTTTACTTCCCTTCCTACTTGACTCAGCCCCCTTTACATCTTTCACAGAACCAACCAAAACAAACCTATTAGCTTCATTTTCAACCACATCAGAAAATACCAAACAAGTATTTACCTCACCAGGTGTTTCTTGATTCTTGTCAGTGTCAGAAGAACCATGTTCGTCACCTTCGCTGGCAGAGATAAAAACATTAGACTCAGAGCTAGGTTCAGATTCTTTAGCAGAACTTTTCTTCTTCTGGCTAGCCCTCGATTTCTCATATAGAGCTTTTCTCAAAAACCAGAAGCTATAATTTTTCTAGCCAACATTTTCTGCCGGTAAAACCTAGGTTTTGGGGTTTCACTAGGGGGTGTAGATGAGGATGTATTAGAAGGATATACTAGTGGGGGATTTCCAGGATTATCTTGGGGGTTAGTCATGGTGAATTATTTCTAGAGAAGATTTGGGAATTTTTTAGAGAAAAAGATAATCAGAACTAGAGAGGAGTTTTTTACGGTTATGAAATAATGAAGAAGGGTGGTGAGTATTTAAAGATGATTAGAAGTAATTGTAGTAGCGACAACTTTTTGTAGGAGTCAATTAGAAGTGTAATCACTTTAGAATTTCGGTCACTTAGTGATTAATAGACAATGCTAGATTTTAGGCAAAAAATCTCATTTTCTTTAGAGTTCTAGGAGAATGAAACTGGTTCAATGCTTAACGGATAGAATTTCTGGGAATTTGATAAATGTAGGACTTCTGCTCATGATTGAAAAATTAATCTTTCTAATTGTATAAAGTATAGAAAACATACCTGAACTTTGTCATAAACATATACTGATGAACCAGGTTCATCCAGTAGAACTCTCTTGAACATGCCTCAAATGTCATAATAGAAAAAACTTTGTAAGAGATCAGTGAGTCATATATATACACCTGTCACATGAGTATACTGATTAGAGTATGAAATTGAGTAAGAATTGATCTAGATATTTACACAATAGTTAGAACTCCTAACAAATATTTTAAAAATTTTTTTTTCATTGTGCATTCTTAACTGGACCTATTAGGTTATCTTAATCATCCCTAATTGCAACCTGTTCCTCTCAAAATTTTCTCTACTCAGTGCTTTAGTAAATATGTTAGCTATTTGTTTATCAGTAGCACCAAATTCTATTGAAATCAATCCTTTCTCATAGTTATCTCTTAAGAAGTGGTGTCTAACATCTATGCGCTTAGACCTCTTATGATGAACATGGTTCTTTGTTATACTTATAGCACTAGTGTTATCACAGAATATTGGAATACGTCTCACTTCAATTCCAAAATCTACAAGTTGTTGTTTGATCCATAGTAATTGCGCACAACAAGAAGCAGCAGCAACATACTCAGCTTCAATAGTAGATAGGGTCACAGAGTTTTGCTTTTTGGTAGCCCATGACACAAGACATGAACCAAGGAAGTGTGCCATACCTGAGGTGCTATTTCTATCCACTTGGAAACCTGCATAATCAGTATCAACATATCCTACTAGATCAAAATTACTACCTTTAAGATACTAAAGGCACAGATCAGTGGTTCCTTTCAGATGTCTCAGTATCCTCTTGATAGGAGTCAAGTGAGACTCTTTTGGATTTGCCTGAAGATGAGCACAAAGTCCTACACTGAAAACAATGTCAGGTCTGCTAGCAGTGAGATACAAGAGTGAACCAATCATACCCCTATACAACTTTTGATCAACTGATGAACCAGGTTCATCAACATCTAATTTAGTGGCAGTCGCAATGGGTGTGTCTATTTCTTTAGATTCCTCCATTTTAAACTTTTTGATTAGCTCTTTTGTATAGTTCTGCTGATGGATCATGGTTCCATTTGGAATTTGTTTGATCTGTAAGCCTAAGAATAAATTATGCTCACCCATCATGCTCATTTCAAACTCACTCCCCCTTAATTTTGCAAAGTCCTTACTTAGCTTGTCAGTGGTGGCCCCAAAGATTATGTCATCAACATAAATTTGCATAACAAGGAGATCCTTACCTTTTTTTCCCTTAAGAATAAAGTACTATATACTTTTACCTCTCTTATAACTATGCTCCAGCAGGAATTTTGATAGTCGTTCATACCAAGCTCTTGGGGCCTGCTTGAGTCCATAGAGAGCCTTGTCCAGCTTGTACGAATTCTCTGGACATTCCTTATTCTCAAACCTTGGAGGTTGTTTCACAAACACTTCTTTTTTTAGGTAGCCATTTAGGAAGTCACTTTTGACGTCCATCTGATGAAGAGTAAATTCCATATGTGCTGCAAAGGCTATGAGAAGTCTGATTGCCTCTAGTCTTACAACTGAAGCAAAAGTCTCATCATAGTCTATGCCCTCCTCCTGTCTGTAACCTTGGACCACCAATCTTGCCTTGTTCCTTGTAACTGTTCCATCTTTATCAAGTTTGTTCCTGAAGACCCATTTTGTACCAACGACTAATATGTCCTTGGGTTTTGGTACTAGGTGCCAAACTTGACTTCTTTCAAACCGGTTTAGCCCGTCCTGCATCGCATTCACCCTATCAGCATCCTGCAAAGCCTCAACAATATTTATATGTTCAAATATAGATAGAAAAGCATCAAAAGCACATAGATTCTTTAATGGTGATCTTGTTTTTACTCCAGATGTTGGATTAGTGAGAATGTTCTCAATGGGATGAGGACTTTGATACATGTGAGGTTTCACAACCAACTGGCTTCTGCTATATGTTTCTGCCATTTGCTGAGGAACAGGATCATGGACAGGTTCCTTTAAGGAATTAATTTCAATTCCTCTTTAATTTCTCCCCCCTGTCCGGTTGCCCTGTATGGAAGAACCTATTCCATCAGTTGTTCCTTCTGTTGGTGCCACTTTGACCTAAGCTGATACTTCAGTCAAGTCTTTTACCAATCCAATGGCTTCATCTTCATGTTCCTGTGTCTTAGAAAGAATGTTAATTTCATCAAATACTACATGCACACTTTCTTCTGCACATAAAGTTCTTTTATTAAATACTTTATATGCTTTGCTATGTGAAGAATATCCCAAGAATACTCCCTCATCACTTCTAAGATCAAATTTTTCTAGGGAGTCTTTTCCATTATTGTGCACATAGCACTTGCAACCAAATGCACTAAGATGGGATATGTTTGGTTTTCTCCCTTTAAGTAACTCATAGGGAGTATTCTCTACCAGAGTTCTGGTCATGCATCTATTTATTATGTAACATGCAGTGTTTACAGCCTCTGCTCAGAAGCTGTGAGGAAATTTACTAGAAAGTAGCATGGTTCTAGCAATATCCTCAAGAGTTCTATTATTTCTTTCAACTAATCCATTTTATTGAGGGGTCATAAGGGCAGAGAAATTATGATCTATACAATTTTCATCACAGAACTCAGCAAACTTGGAATTTTCAAATTCAGTTCCATGATCAGACCTAATGGAGGCAAGTTGATTTCCTAATTGTTTCGGAGTTTTTCTAACAAATGCGGAAAACATGTCAAATCCTTCATCTTTGGAGGTTAGAAATAGAACCCAGGTAAATCTAGAATAATCATCAACTAGCACCATTACATATTTCTTCCCACCTATGCTCATGGTTCTCATTGGACCACATAGATCCATATGGACCAGTTCCAATGACTTGGTTGTACTGACCGTTTTCTTGCTTTTAAAGGATGACCTTACCTGCTTTCCCCATGCACATGCCTCACAAACTTTGTTTTCCTTGAACTTGATATTAAGTAGCCCTATCACCAAGTCTTTAGAGACTAATTTGTTAAGTTTATTTAGACTTGCATGACCAAGTCATTTGTGCCACATGAGGGGATCATTAACCAACACACTTAAACAAGTGAGTTCATTTTTTGAAAGAGTGGACAAATCTACAATGTAAATGTTGTTAACTCTTTTTCCCTGCAAAACAATCTTGTCAGTGGTAGGGTTCATTTGGTGGAGGTAAAAGCCACAAATCTACCTTTGTCACACAATTGTGACACACTTGTTAGGCTATATTTCAAGCCATCTATCAGGTAGACATTCTCTATGGAATGAGAATCTGTTTTGCCTACCTTTCCAACCCCAATGATCTCACCTTTCATTCTATTACAAAAGGAGACATTACCTCATTTTAAGTCCTCAAGTGACAGGAACTTGTCCTTGTTTCCAGTCATATGTTTTGAGCAGCCACTATCCACATACCATATTTGGCTCCTTCCTTTCACTTGGGCCTGCAAAAAGGAAATCAGGGGTTAGTCTTAAGAACCTTAACTAGTTTGGGTCCCTTTCTATAAGAAAAAGGATGAATCAAATTCCTTCTTGCCCATCCTGATAGCTTATTTTCCTTTTGAACAGAAGCTTTGTTCTTTTGACTGGCCTTTTCTTTTGCATTACATTCATATTTGTAATGCCAGTCTTACCACAATGTGTGCAGATTTTGTTTGCAGGAAGTGAGAGGTACTTTCTTTTAGGATCCCATTTTGGAACTTGAGTCCCATAGCCAAGTCCTCTTTTATTGCTACTGTGATGCTCTTGCAGCCTGGAAAGTGCATCAGAAGCCTTGTTCTACTTACAATTTCTGTCTAGTTCATGTTTTACCTTTCCTAGATCTTCCTTTAAGACAGTGATGAATTCATTTTTCTTATACAATTCATCTTTTATTTTTCCCAAATTTTCTTCTAGAGTGAGATATGTGTGATCATCTTTCTTCTTTCCTGTTCCTAGTTTCAGTTTTAAGTTTCCAGACCTAAGTTGTAGGACACTGTTGTCAAGTTCAAGAACATGGTTCTTTAACTCAGCATTTTTGTTATCACTCTCATTTGCCCTAGACTCTAGACTTTAGCATTTTTCTTTTAGGATCACACATTCCCTAGACAGAACTTCCTTCACATTGTTAATCATCCCAGACTTATCAACGAAGTCTAATAATAGCTCATCCAACCTTTCTTTAGACATGAATTTAATTTTGTCTTTGAGATGAAGAATATTTACCTCTTGTTCATCATCTGATTCTCCGTTGGCCATCAGTGCATGCACTTGTTCATCTTCATCTTCTGAGTCTTCATCTGAGGTTTCTCCCCAAGCAGCAACCATAGCCTTAGTTGAACCTTTGTTTCTTTTTGGTTGAACCTGTTCCTTCAATCAGCTCTTTCTTTCTTCCACTCAGTTTCCCATTGAGGGCAGTTCTTGATCATGTGATTAGTCTTACCACACTTCTAGCAACCCTAATTAGTCTATTTCTCAGGAGCTCTTGTCTTGTTGAAGGCTGTACCTCTTGAAGAACACTTTCCTCTCATCAGGTACTTTTTTAAATCTCTAATGATCATAGCCATCTCATCATCTTCCAGATCTGAACCTTCAGCAATTCTAAGTGCTAAGCTTCTCTCTTTCTTGGGGTTATCCATCTTCATGGTTTGCCTTCTCATTTCATAAGCAGTCAGATTTCCAATCAGTTCATCCAATCTGAGAGTAGAAATATTCTTGGATTCCTGAATAACAGTGATTTTGCTTTCCCATGTGACTGGCAGAACCCTTTTCAGAATTTTCTCAACCTTGTCTTCTTCAAGAATAACCATTCCAAGAGACTTAAGTTCATTTGTCAATGTAGTGAACCTAGTATACATCTTCTGGATAGTTTCTCCTTCCTTCATAGTAAAATTCTCATATTGAGAATACAGAAGTGTTCCTCTTGATCTTTTCACTTGAGGTGTTCCTTCATGGGCCACTTGCAAAGTGTCCTATATCTCCTTAGCAGTAGTACAACTTTGGATCCTACTGTACTCATCTGGACCTAGTCCACACACAAGCCATTTCTTGGCCTTAGCATTTTTCTCCCACTTCTTCAGGTCTTCAGCAGTACAGTCAGCCCTTGTCTTTGGCACATCAACTCCTTCAGCATTCTTCTTTGTGGTTGCTAAGTGACCATCAATGACTATGTCCCAGAGTTCATAGTCTTTCCCTACGATGTAATCTCTCATCTTGTTCTTCCCCCAAGAATAGTACTAACCACTGAAAAGTGGGGGCCTAGCAGTGGATTGCCCTTCCCAGTTCCGAGGTGGTGCACTCATGTTGATATTCTCCTAAGGTGTTAGCCTCTTCAAGAATAACCTGCTCTGATACTAATTGATGTTCTAAACGTCAATGCCACACAATGGGGGGGGGGGGTGATTTGTGTGGTACTAATTTTCTCTCTAGAAGAACCCAGTTCTTCTAGGTGTACTTACTACAACTATTTGTGAAATTAAGAGTGCATAAAATAAAGAAAACAGATATTTTTACGTGGAAAACACCTGACTCAAAAGGTAAAAAAACCACGACCTACTATTCAGTAGGATTTTCCCAAACTTCCGCTAATATCACTGAGCCAAAATAGCATTTACAAAACTCTTGTAAGCCTATGGATTAAACTCTAATCCCAGTGTAGCACACAGCCTCAACTATTGCGGCACCTTCAAGTTAGCCTATAACTCGAATACTCAAAGTACCTATTACAATTTCTGCTATAAAAGCTGGAAAGGTACAAATTTAAACCACCTACTACAATTGAACTAGAATAAGAATAAACACAATGGAATTGGTTCTTCTATCTTGTCCAAGTAGCTTCAGTAATGAACACTTGAATCTCACATAAATTGCTTGCAAAATTGCCTCACTCTTTTGCTTTCAATTTAGTTTAACTTTTGCACTTGTGCAATACCTGTAAAAGAGAACAATCACTGTTATTTAATGAGTTAGTAATCAGAGTTTGATTGAGACTCAATTGCTGATCTTCCAACGAAGTTGAGTCCTTCAAAAATACAAACTCCAACCCTATCCTTGATCTGGATTGTGTTCTCTTCACATAAGGAGACTTCCTCTTCTTATCCAATATGCAACCTTTTCGATCAATTCAGGAGATATTGTTGTTTGATCCTTATCTCCTTCACATACACCTCACACGTATAGCTTGATAAACATTGTGTCTCACATGATGGACCTAGTCCATGACCGAGTTCATTTGTCATTCTTCAAAACTTCACCTGAACTTGGGCCAACAGTGCTTGACTTGTCTCTAAAGTATCGGGTGACCCAAGCGTAGATTCATCCATCGTTTTGGTGGATAGTACTGATGATAAGGTTCTTTACGAAGAAGGCAGGGCTTGAGTTCATGCTCAACCATCTTATCAGGTCGTACCAGCCTTTACACCATCGAGGGCTGTTAAATTTACGATACCAGTCGGCCATGTATTTCGTTGTTGATAATGAAAAAGATGGAGACCGGGAGTGGATGAATGAATTTGTCTGAGTTCGGATTGTTGACATTATTCCAGTGAAGTTTATGCTATTCTCTGAGGAATGGAATTATACACGTAAGTGTACACTTTGTGCCTTCTTAGTTTTATTTATGGTGAAGGCTGACTTTGTAAACATGCCTCCCTTCCCATTTTTGCCGAAATTTCGTGGACACCAGGGTACGTTCCTAATCTGGCAGATTGGATCCGGAACTTGGAAACCCACTCGACCCGCGATAAGCGTAAGTGATGAGCTTCACATGGGGGTAGATCGGGAGCGAAGCATTGTGGTACGTGTTGCATGAATTTTTCTTTTCCCTTTTTTCATTTGGAAGGGAGATTTTCATTTCTGCATGTTAATCTTGCTATTGTAGGCATCAGAGAGGCTTCCGAGGTGAGGTCATGCCCCTTTGGAGAAGGAGAAGGGTTGCGAGCTTCTAAGCTAAAAAACAATAGCAATGAGCAAGGGGTACCTTTGCATGGCGACGGCGCTCAAAGCAATGTGAACCTGGATCGGGGGCCCAGAGTGGAGGTATCGACTAAGCCAACTGCGCCGTGGTTTCTCAATTTGAAAAGGTGATTTCTCCTCAGCTGTCATTCTCTTTTTCCGTTTGAGGTATTTTTAGGGTGCTCGGAACCCGAGGTCATAGATGCTGAGCAATTGTGCCTCGACCGGGGATGACTTATTCGGAGCCAAGGGATCCAACCTAGCGGATGTGTGCTCAAAACCTTCAAGGAATCCCAGCAGATTCACTATGCGGTGACTTTTTGCACAGGATTTCCGAGTTTTCTGCCCTCCCTTCCTTATCGTGTTTTCCTTTATAGGCTTTTTATAAGCTTAAGTCCGAGCTGCTTTACCATGAGGCCATGCTTTAGAAAGCTTTAGATAAGGAGAAATTGCTTAGGCACCTTTGCAAAAAAAGGGAAAATGAGGTGTCATACTTACAGTATGAGGCGAGTCAAAGCACAAATTGTGAGAGCTATTTGAAGGAGCGGGTAGATTTTTATTCAGATTGAGCGTGTGTTCTTTCTTCTAGCTCTTTAGGCTAATGTTTTGTTTATTTTAGTTGCAGAATAGAACAAAGGGTGTAGAGCATCTTCGAAACAAAGTTGGCTGAGCCAAGTGTGAGTATGATGAGTTAAAGGCCCAGGAGGATGCTCGGTCTTCGGTGGAGAAGGGTGATCTGGGCAAAGCCTCTACCTTTGAGGTTCAACTTTTCTTAGCTCGTGATAATAATTTGGTTCAAACAGATGTGATTACGAAGCTAGAGTCTGAGTTTTTGAAGATAAATGTCTGGGTTGTGGCCGCCCGGGCTGAAGTTGTAATGAGCCGAACTAAAGTCGACAAGAAAGTGGTGGTCTATTTGAAGGACGTTACCGATGCTCAAGCTGAGCTAAGAAAGATTCTCGACCGCGAGGGCAAGATAAAAGAATATGCTTAGTGTAAATCTCAAAGGGAAACCCTCGAGGAGATCCATGCTAGGGGTTTCGACCTCTCGGAAGAGGTAAAGCGGGCAAGGGCAAATGAACAAGGTGCTAGGTCACTTCTATCTGATACCGAGGATGAGGCTGGCAGTCCGTAGTCCCCATGGGGAACATAGATTTCCTTTTCTAGTTCTGCACATAGTATTTCCAACGTATGTTGTGAATGGAACTTGTGTTTTTTCGTATATATGTACGAAAGAAAACCTTGTGGTTTCATTTCTTCTGTGTCTCTTCCTGTCTTGAATTTTAGCCAGATGAACGAGTCTTTGAGCTAGGAGGAATCCTTAGATTCATAGTGTGGCCTTGAGGCTCATTGGGCTGGCCCGTAGGCTCTTACACGCTCTAGCTGACGCGAGCCTTTAGTATAAGCCCGCATTTTAGAGCTTATGTTTTTGCTTCTAGGCATATTTTGATCAATTGTTTTGGTCTTAGAGTCCGAGTCAGATATCGACTCGAGCTCATTTGACCCTCATGTTGTTGAATTTTAGGTTGGCGATAGTGGCTCTTATGCTTTTGATCGATGCGACCTTTTAGTATAAGCTAGGGAAATTGGCTCTTACACTTTTGCTCTTAGGCAGATTTAGTTAACTTTTTGGGGTTCAGTCTCTGAATCAGATTTAGACTCGAGCTCATTCGACCCTGAAGTTTTGGAATTTTAAGTTGGAGATAGTGGTTCTTATACTTTTGCTCTTAGGTAAATTTAGTTAATTATTTTGGGCTCAGTCTCCGAATCAGGTTTTGACTCGAGCTCATTCAACCCTCAATTTTTGAATTTTAAGTTGGTGATAGTGGCTCTTACGCTTTGGGTCGGAGCGACGTTTAAGTGGGCTGGCGATAATGGCTCTTACGCCTTGGGTCGATGAGTCTTTTATGCAGGCTGGCGACAATGGCTCTTACGCCTTGGGTCGATGTGACCTTTTATGTAGGCTGTAGTTTTCCCTCGATAATGATTTTTTTAAAATTTTTGCCTAACTCTTCGATGGTTTAATAAAAAAAGCCTTAATTGTGAGTCATTATATGGCGATGATCGAGCACCTCGGGAGGTCGGCTCGATGGCTGAGTATTTCGAAGCCAGTGCTTAGGAGCTGACATGGTCGAAGCTCTTTTTTCTATGTTGAGGGTAACCTGTTTAACCGGTTCTTTTCGAAGTTGATTCGAAGTAATTGATGGCTTGTGATTTTGTAGCGACGTTCGGGCGTCCCCGAGTCACATTAGTTTGGCTAGTACAGCCTTGTGACCGTAGTCATTTGTGTTTAGCCAGAGCCAATTTTAGTCCCGAATGAAGTAGTATCGGTGTCTATATCAAGGTTATTTGTTTTAGGGGTCTTACAAGTTCGATATATAGCCTAAACGTTAAGATCAGTTTATTACTTTAGTAAGGTCTTACAAGTTTGACCTGCCTTTGAGGTCTTTCAGTTTTGGATACTTGGTACAAGTATGGTTCATTCCTTGCTCGAGGTCTTACAGATACTGTCACTTGGTACAAGTGCGGTTCATGCCTTTCTTTTGGTCTTACAAGTATTATTATTGCCTTATGTAGGTCTTACGAGATCTAGCCCGCCCACTTGGGGTTTTATGTCCTTGGGTTTTTAATGAATGGTTATTGGCAACAGTCCTTGAGTCATCGAGGGTATCCTAGCCCAGGAGCCATTGCTCGTAGTATCTCCTCATTGAGGGCTTAAGATTTCAAAGATTCTGACCCCGAGGTTGTGCGCTTTTTTGAGGTTTTGACGCCAGTCCCCGAGTGTTCGGAACACTTTCAGATTTGGAGACGTTTTGTGATTTTTCCTCATTAAGGGCTTATAAGTTTGAAGTTCCGATCCAGGGATCGCTCAGGTGTTGAATTGTTGACGCCAGTCCCTGAGTGCACGGGATGTTTTTGTCGGAGGAGTCATTTTTATGAAAATGCCGAGTTTCTTTTGGAACATGAAATGTTTTGATAAAAGATATTCTTTGATTAGTTGGTAGAAGTATAGATGTTTTTTCCGTCGAGGGCTCGGCTATACGGACATGGTTTTTTTGACCGTTTGGGGTACATCATTTTCCTATTGGGATCCCATTTCGCATTTCTTGGCTTTTACGAATGGATGGCCTTCCGGGGGGAATGCCCACCAGTATGCGAGGTTGATTGCAAAAGAATCATTGAATACTCATTCAGTCTTCCTTAGGTAGCATGTGGATGTTGCCTCGTTAAAAGCCTTGTCGGTAAAACCCTTTTTAGGATAAAACCTGGTCAAAGGAAAATATTGCAATGTATGCTTTTGAAACCTAAGGTGTTCAGGTTGGAGAGTCCTTTGACCAATTCCATCTGATACCTGTACTTGGGTCAATGTAGGATGTAATTGAAAGAGAAAGGAGAATGGTCATACCTTAGAGTGGAATGTGATAGTAATGTTTCGAGCCCTGATGTGTTTTGGTCGCTTGCGATGGGGATGCAGTATGTTCCTCTGCTTTGTTTGGTTGGGAGTTTGTCGATATTGCAGCTTGTTGTCGTTATTTTTTGTTAGCTTATCCTTCGGCTCCTTCAAAGTTGAAGGTGTCGGTATCGGGGCTATATCATGTATCGCAAACATTTCCCTCGCTGCATGTTGCTCCCCGTAGATAGTTTTAATTCCATCCTTTGTTGGGAATTTCATCATTTGATGGAGGGTGGACGGTACTACTCACATGCAGTTTATCCATTGCCATCCGAGCAAGGCGTTTTATCTCATGTCTCCCTAGATAATATGGAATTTTGATTTTTATGTTCTGTCGGCAACATTGACTGGGAGGGTGATTTCCCCTTTCGTTGTTTCGCTCACCATGTTGAATTCGTTGAGGACTCGAGAGGCAGGTATGATTTGGTGGAGTAGTCCCAGCTGATCTACCACCCTCGACCTGATAATGTTTGCCAATCTACTTGGATCCACAAGTACACATTTAATTTAAAATGTATTTACAAGAAACGAGATTACCAGTGTGTCGTTTTGAGGTTGAGACAAGGTCTCGATTTCCTCGTCGCCGAATGTGAGGGCATCCTCAGGTATGTAGCCCTGAGTTCGCTTTTCTCCGGTGATAGATATTTTTGTTCTTCTCATCACGGGTTCTTGTGGTGCGTCGATGCCTCCCAAACTCATATGGATGACATGTTGAGGCTTATTCATTTCGTTCTTTTTGGCCGCTTCTCTTTCCCAGAACTGATTTTTGGCCCAGTCGCTTAAGAATTTCTCAGAGGTGACCTTTATTGAGTAATCTGGATACTTTTTCTCAGAGCTGGTGGTAATCCTCGATCCTTTGGCCGTGCGTGTTGTGAAATTCAGACACTAAGTTATGATTCCTCTACGAAGGATCCGATTATACAGGCCTGGGCCACCTGGCGTCTCTGATTTTTTTGATGGCGAACACGATGTCTGATACGTCCATATTGAAATTGTATTCCGACAAGCGAGGTGACTCCTTTGTCCCTACGTGCCTATCAAATCCGTATCTATTGATGAGTCCTCAAGGGTTCTGTCCTTGGTCCATCCTTCAATTATTGTGTGGTATGTTGCACCTCGGGGCATTTCTCCTATATTCAACGTACGGATGGTACCTTTATTTGTTTGGTTTTGGCTCCTTTGCCAGAAGCCTGTTTGGGTATACCGAGTCCGACGGGCCCCTAGCTAGTCTTCCTCGACCCTTATTTTCGACTGGTATCAATTATGAACATCCGACCAAGTCACGGCTGGATATTGACTAGGTTTTTCTTTAGTTGTTTCGAAGCCACCGAGCTTTGTTCATTTAGACATTGCGTGAAGGACTGTACCGCCCAGTTGTCGGAGACTGGTGGTAGTTCCATTCGTTCCATCTGAAAGCGAGATACAAAGTCTCGTAGCATCTCGTTATCCCTTTGCTTAATCTTGAAGATGTTGGATTTCCTTGTTGCTACCTTGACGGCACTAGCATGTGCCTTTATGAAAGAATCCGCCAACATGGCAAATGAATCAACTTAGTTCGGTGCCAGGTTGTGATACCACTTCATTTCCCCTTTAGAAAGCATTTCCCCAAACATCTTTAGTAGGACAGACTTGATCTCATCGTCCCTCGGGTTATTGCCTTTCACCGCAGAGGTCTAAGCAATAACGTGCTCACTGGGGTCCGAGGTTCCATTGTACTTCAGGAGGTCTAGCTTTTTGAACTTCTTTAGAATGGGTTTCGGAGCCACTTCTTGCAAGAACGACTTCTGCACGAACTTCTTTGAATCCATACCTGTATGGATCGGGGCTGCTCCCAGGATTTGGTCGACCCTGGAATTGTAGGTCTCAGCCTTTTTGTCATTGGCCTCTATCTTCTTCTCACCCGATTCAATTCTCCTCGTGAGGTCCTCAAGCATCTTTACAATGGAGGGGTCAGCTTCCGAGCCATTGTTGCTTGATCTCTCCGAGACCTGCTCGTAGTGGTGTTCATAAAAATCCAAAAAACTGAACCAAATTGAAAACCAAACCAAACTGACCAAAAAAATCGATACTTTTTGGTTTGGTTTGGTTTTGGTTTTGAATTTTAAAAACCTATTAAATTTGATTTGATTCTTATTTTAATCAGAAAAAAGTGACAAAAAACTTAACCAAACCGATTATAGGAGTAGCTACTTCAAATTTATTATTACACCTATATATATGTATATTTTTATACAAAGTTTATAGTTTGCACTTTTAGTATAGTTCTTTACCTTTACATTCTAGTTTGATTTTGGTAGTTTTCTTTTGTTAAGTGTAAGTATCCATTTCATGTTAAAAATAATATATTTTTAATTGAGTCCGTAAATTATTATTACTATTTGATTCAATTATCATCAATATATCTCGGTAAATAATATATTTCACAAAGAAATTGATTTGATCGTGTTACGTTGAAAATGTGGTCTCCGGAATATGTGTTTGTTGGTGTATGTCTTATATTTAAGAAAAAACCGACAAATAACCAAAAAACCAACAAAACCCGACATAAACCGAATCGAGAAAAAACTGACTTAATTGGTTTGGTTTGGTTATAATATTTGAAAAATCGATTTACCTGGTTTGGATTCTTTTTAGGGAAAAACCGGTCCAAACCGAACCATGAACACCCCTACCTGCTCGACGGGGGGAGCCGTCCCCGGTGCTACTATGGTAGGAGTTTTCTGGTAAATTTGCTGCTGAGCTATAGCCAGCGATTGTGCCTGCAACATTTCAAAAATAACATGAAGGCTAACCTCCCATTCTTTCCGAGCTGGATTTTTCTGGGCTTCTTGTTGGTCGCCTTGGTGTATGCTCCTATTGGTGTGGGAGCTTATTTTGACGTGTTGAGCATCGCGTGAAATCGTATTCGAGGGAATCAATTCCAGTGCGTTCTCAAGGTTTTGTGGTGGTACACCAACATCTGGGACGTCAACGCCATTTTGTCCATGGTCTTCAAGGTTGATGTCCTCAAGTGCGTTTATTGAGTTAGAAATTTGACCTAAAATCCAAGATCTTGGACAAGAAAAAGTGTGAAAAATAACTTGCGTTACGTGGTTAAACCAGCAAGAAAATAATCACTATTATTTTTAGCTCTACGGTGGGCGCCAAACTGTTTACCATGAAAGTGGTAGTATAATTAAATTTGATTATGGGACTGTAAAAATATGTGATCTCTTTTTTATGTCGGTTGTTAAGCAGTTGGTTTTATGTATGAGATTTAGAAACAAGATAAGAGTTAGGAATAAAGTGATAACCAAACCGATAGGTTAACAATCGGGGCCTCGAGACTGTCGATCCGGGGCCTTGAGGTCGATTCCGACACTTAACGGGGAGCTATCGAAGGTAGTTGAAGAGCGATTAACAGTTATAACAAAATCAACGAAGGCTCTTTATGGCCAATGTTAAGCAATAAATGATGAACAATAGTGAAGATAATAAATGGAAGCAATAATGTCAAGAGAATGTATTAGAGAGTAGAGAGAATGTTCTTATGTATTTAGTATGGAGCAACCAGATCTCTACAAAATGACAATAATCCCTTTTATATATGAGGGGAATCCCAACATAGTACAAAATGCATTAATTACAAAGATATAGATATGAGACAACTAGATGACCCTCATATTCGGGTTTAGAGTAGCTCACTAGACTCTGTCAGTCCTAGCCGTGTGCCTTGGGAACTCTCCATTTCTACCATTACCGTGATCATCACTGTCCCAAGGTCGAGTGTCGACGATCCTCGAGGGAGGAGACTTGGCCGTCGCCTCGAGCCTTCGTGTTGATCTTTCAAAGTGCCTTAATGACGAGAATTTTGTCCCTCCGATTTCACCGTATAGATCAAGAACATAGGAACTCCTAGTACTTTTAAGAATACAGTCATTTATGAAAGTTGCATCTTTTCTCGTTTTGTTGTATCATATGGATTATGCCAAAAGGAAATAAGAGATAGCCTTGACATACCTGAACCGATTCACTTGATAATTTCTTTAACACACATCATTTGCGACAAAACACTTAACGGCGAGATCGAAGTAGGGAAAAATTCATATGATATTCTTGATAAAGATTGTACCGTACTGCCTTCGAATTGCAATCTCACGTAACTCTAGTATTATGCAATTTCATATGAATTGTTTTGAGGCTCCATCCGTAACTTAGTAACCATAACATCACACTTAATGATGTAGGGAAAAGCTCTTATAATTTGTTGGTTCATAAGAACTTTTGGTGAAGCTATAAACATTTCCCTTTAATGATATATGAAAATCTCTTATCTTTGAGTTTTGTGGGCCCCACTTTTGTGGATTATTTTGCCCAAAAATCCTCTAAATATGCCACCTAATATATATATATATATATATATATATATATATATATTTATATATATATATATATATATATATATATATACACACACACATACACACACACACACACACATTCAAAATAGCATATTTTACATCATCATTTAGCTTATAAACCTATACAAACATTTTTGATAATTTTTCATAATCCCGTTGATAATGGCATTTTCCTCTCCTAATGCTATAGATAATGGGATTTTACCATTATTTGCATATCACATTTGGTTTCCTTTGGTACTGGTTACTCGATTTTGTTATTACATAGGTATTTGCCTAATTTTGGCAAATACGACCTCTATATACTCAATCTTGAAGACTTGTGTGAATATCCCTCCATACACGGGAGATGAACTGGATCCTTCATACCGGTTGTCTGATTTCAATTTTAAAACCCTAACTAGGGTTTGGAGTTAGATACTTTTTGTCACGCCCTAACCTCGGGAGGCGCGACCGGCACTCAATCGAGTGAACCCAAGTCACTATGATTAAGGAAACCATGCTTTTGTTTATTAGACAATAGGAAAGATCGTACATGCAACATTGTTATTTCATTTTATATCACAAAACTTAAACCATGGTTAAGTTTCCAAGATTTCATACAGTTACAGTTTAGAAGAACTAGAGTTTAGAATTACAACATAGTTCATTGACCCCTCCAACATCCGTACATAACCCACACAAACGTCTAAGGATCCTCTAAAGATTCAAAAGACCATTATGATAATGCTGAAATCAAGGTCCCAGCTATACCTTAAAAGTGGAAATCTATAACAAAATATACACAGCATCACCCCTGGAAGAAAAGGGGCTTACCAAGACTGCTGAGTGGAGGATGCTCCGCTACCTACAATCAGCACTGTCTGCTATGGAGCCACCTACATCCATTGAAAGATGTAGCGCCCCTGGCAAAAGGGACGTTAGTACTATGGAATAGTACTAGTATGTATAACTAAACACCATCTTGATATTTTAAGCGTCAATACCATACAGGGGGGGGGATGATTTGTGTGGTACCCAATTTTCGTTCGCTTATCTGAACTATAGAAAAAACTGGTTCTTCTAGGTTCCAACTACTACTATTTGCGGAATAATAAATACAGAAAATAAAGGACACATAGATTTTTACGTGGAAAACACCTGGCTCAAAAGGTGAAAAAATCACGACCTACTACTCAGTAGGATTTTCCCAAACATCCACTAAAATCACTGAGCCAAAATAGCATTTACAAAAACTCTTTATAAACCAAAGGATTAACTTTAACCCCGTTGTGGCACACAACCTCAACTATTGCGACAACTTCAAGTTAGCTATAACTTGAACACTCTAGGTACCTAATACAATTGATTCTATGAAAGCTGAAAGGTATAATTTTAAACCACCTACTATAATTGAACTAGAATAAAATATAGACACAATGAACTGGTTCTTCTATCTCATTCAAGTAGATACAGGAGTGCACACTCAAATCACATATAAATTGCCTTGCTCTTTCGCTCTCAATTTAGTTTAACTTTTGCGTATGTGCATTACCGGTAAAAGAGAACAACACTGACGTTTAATAGGTTAGTAATCAGAGTTTGATTGGGATCAATTTCTACTCTTCTATCGTGGAAGAGTTCATGATGATCTCAAACTCTTAACACTATCGTCATCCTAGATTGTGTTCTCTTCATATAAAGAGTCTTTCTCCCCTTATCTAATATGAAACCTTTTCGATTAGATCATGAGATATTATCGTTTGATCAGTAGGTCTTATCTTCTTCTCGTGCATCTCACATGTATTGGTTGACCTATTTTTGGGCCAACAAATTCCCCCCTTTTGATGATGAAAAACTCAGTTCTTTTTACTGACTTGGAACCTATAAGAACTCATCTTAACCTTCAATACTTTCATAAAATTCACTTATCATCAAGGACCAGGTTAATTAGGTTATAAATATCACTTATTTCAGAATGTAAAAAGCACAATGTCTCTTCCCCCTTTTGGCTTCATCGAAAAGTTGCATACAAAGTGTGATTCCCAGATTTTAATAAGTACTCATGGCCACTGGGGCAACTGCAAGTGCAGTCATGGTGCAGTCATCAGTAATCATGCAAACATATTTAAACTATTAAGGATAGATTAATCATTGAACAAGAGTAAGGCAGTAGTTACCATTGACAGAGATATGTTTCCACTAATAATCCACAAAAAGAAAGAAAAACATCAAACCATGATCAAAAACAAAAGATAGAAAAATCCCTAACATGGGTCACTGAGGTACTAAACAAGTTCAGGAGACAAAAGCTAGAAGTCATAAGGCTTGGAGGAACTAGAGGGTTGGGTTTGGGTTTAGAGAAGATTCAGCATGTTATGAATAATTCCATCATTCTTCTCCTTTTCATTGGCAAACTCAGTTCTGAGGCCATCATTCTCAGATTCCACTACAATCACACGAGCCTTGAGCCTAGCTATTTCAGCATCCTTGGCTGCACATTCCTGAATCAGAGCCACACCTTTGCTATTGATGGGTGTCTTTTGGGATGAACCAGGTTCATTTGAGATGGCATTGACTACATAGTCACAAGTAAGAAGAGTATTGATGCCAAAAGGATCCTTGCTCGAGGCCATTTCCCATTTCTTCAAAGGCACTTTGAGCCTGTCCAGAACTATATTTAGAATAAAGCCATAGGGAGTAGCATGATCCTTGGAGCCATTTATGACCCTGTCTAGCAGCTTGATAATGAAGGCAAGCCAGTTGATTTGCTTTCCTCTCTCCAGGCACTCCATAAACACTAGATCCATGTAATTAGCAATCTGACTTCTCTCATGTCTGGGCAATAAAAATTTGTTGAAAAATTCAAACAAGACCTTGTGCTCAGGCCTCATTTCACTTTTCTGCACAGCCTTGGCTTTGTTCACATCTTCTGAATCACAAAACCTCCCGGTGTTTGCAAGAGCAGTAGGAAGGGAGTCTAGGCATGGCCACCTTTTCCTTGTATAGTCATCAAACCTTTCAGAGGGTATATCTAGGATCTCTCCCAGTTTCTTTGCATCAAACTGCACTTGGGCTCCTTTCACCAGGCTACTAACAATGCCTTACCTTAACCGCAGCATTTGCCATAAATTTAATTAGCTCGTTTCTGGATAGCCTTCCATCCATCTGAAGGATCATGTCCTTCCATCCCTGAGCAGCTAAAGCATCCACCAATCTTATCAATCCTGGTTCCACCAGCTCTTTCTGCAGTCTACCCTTTTAAAATCTTTGTTTTTCCAAACATAGCAAGCTTATCTTGTTCCTTCTCAGAATCATTTTTTTTTTCTTCTTCTTCTTCACTCCAGTCATCATTTTCAAAAATTTTTTATTCTTATTTTTTCACTGCAGATCTCGTCCTCTTGGCTAGTGTAGGTTCAACGGCCTCAGACACAAAGCAATACTTCTTGGAGGAAATCTTGGGCTTTTTAGGCTTGGGGGTAGGAACCTCCACTGATGTACCCTTTTCTTGATGTACCAGTTCTATATCCTCTTCCTCAACATCCTCTAAGGATTCTGCAACCCTTCTCTTTCCTTTATCCATTTTCTTTTTCTTACTTTCAGCTAAAGCCCTTTGTAGACCAGCTTCACTCTATTTCACACTGTTTCTTGTGGCTCTACCCTTTGGCAATGAAGAGGCAGTAGGTGTTGGAGATGAAGCGTTTATTTTCTTAGAAGGCTTAGGAACATTGGGGGGCTTTTGTTGTAGGAGTTCTGTGTTTCTTTGGGTCTTAGCTTGCCCTAACCTTTTTTCAGCAGGTCTGCTAGGGTCTCTTCAGTAGATAAAACAGGTTTGCCTCTCTGTGTTCTCATATGAATCAATCCCTCAGCAGCTTCCCCAGAACCACTTCCCCCTGACATCATGCCACTCTCTTTTACCCTTTCTTGTGCAACCGCACAGATAGCAGGCACTACTCCTTTCCCATTGCCCCTCTCTTCACCACATGCACCCTTTCTCTCTTTTTCTTTTTTAGAATTATTTTTACCTCCACTCATTCGTATCTCAGGCAATTCAACATCCCTAATGGGTCGAACTAGAACAAACCTAGTCTTTAGGTTTTCAGAGTCAGAAGACCCATGTCCTTCCCCCTCAGTAGCTGATTGATATGATTCAGAATCAGAGCTGGAGTTGAAGTTTTTAGCTTGGCTTGCTATCAACTTCTCATTTATTGTCTTCCTCAGAGCCCCAGATACTACAGTCTTTCGAGCAAGCATTTTCACCCTTCGAAGTCTAGGTTTTGGAGATGCACTAGGTAGGGGAGGTGAGGATGAATTTGAGGGAGTGGGTGGTGGAGGAATTCCAAGATTGTCTTGTGGGTTAGTCATCCTCGTTTGTTTCTTGAGAGAATTTGGGAATTAGATTTTTGAAGAAAAGGGCAAGTGAAGATGAAGAAGAATTTTTGACGGTTTGGAATTATGAAGATGGCAGAGGAAGTGATGTGCATTTAAAGAGAAATACACATTTAATAGGTAACGATAGCTTTTTAGCAGTGATCAATTAGAGGTCTAATCAACCTAAAATTCTAGATTTTGAATGATCGGTTTATCTTCCCAAGATTTTAGGCAAAATTTTCGATTTAAAGTTCTAGGCAGACGGAACTGGTTCAATGCTAATGGATAGAATTTCTCTAGGAATTGAACAATTATAGGATTTCTGCTCATGATTGAAATATTAATCTTTCTAATTGTGCAGAGTATAAAAAATATACCTTAGCTTTCATATGAACCCATACTGATGAACCAGGTTCTTCATTTAGAAGTCTCTTTAACATGCCTCAAATGCCATAATAGAGAAAATTTGGTAAGAGATCAGTGAGTCATATAAACACATGTCACAGAAGTAGACTAATTAAAGTATGAAGCTGAGTAAGAATTAATCTAGATATTTACACAAGTTCAGAATTCCTAGCCATAAAACATTTTTTTTTCATTTTTCGATTTTTTTTCATTGTGCATTCTGAGCTGGACCTATTAGGCGATCTTAATTATCCCTAATTCCAACCTGTTCCTCTCAAAGTTTTCTCTACTAAGTGCTTTAGTGAAGATGTCAGCAATTTGTTTATCAGTACCACAAAATTCTATGGAGATCAATCCTTTTTCATAGTTACCTCTAAAGAAGTGGTGTCTAACATCTATTCGCTTAGTCCTCTTATGATGAACAAGGTTCTTTTTCATACATATAGCACTAGTGTTATCACAGAGTATAGGAATGCAACCAAGTTCAATGCCAAAATCTGCCAGCTACTGTTTGATCTATAGCAATTGAGCACAATAAGAGACAACAGCAACATACTCAACCTCAGCAGTGTATAAGGCCACTGAATTTTGCTTTTTAGTGGCCCATGATACAAGACATGAACCAAGAAAGTGAGACATACCTGAGGTGCTTTTCCTATCCACAAGAAAACTTGCATAATTAGTACCAGCATATCCTACTAGATTGAAATTACTACATCTAGGATACCAATGATACAGATCAGTGGTGCCTTTCAAATATCTTAGTATCCTCTTGACAACAGTCAAGTGAGACTCTTTTGGATTAGCCTGAAATCAAGAACAACGCCCTACACTGAAAAATATTCAGGTCTACTGGCAGTAAGATACAAGAGTGAACCAATCATACCCTTATACAAGTTCTGATCAACTAATGAACCAGGTTTATCAATGTCTAATTTAGAGTCAGTTGCAATGGGGGTGTCTATTGCCTTTGATTCATCCATTTTAAACTTTTGATCAGCTCTTTTGCATACTTCTGCTGATAGATCATGGTTCCATTTGGGCTTTGTTTGATCTGTAAGCTTAAGAAAAAGTTAAGCTCACCCATCATACTCATTTCCATCTCACTCCCCATTAATTTTGCAATATCATTAGTTTATTAGTGGTGGCCCCAAAGATTATGTCAACAACATATATGTGTACTACAAGGAGATCCTTACCTTTTTCCGTTAAAAATAGGGTATAAAACCTTTTTCCCTTAAGATAGGGTACTGTCAATTTTACCTCTTTTGTAGCCATGTTCAAGTAGAAATTTGGACAATCGTTCATACCATGCTCTAGGAGCCTACTTGGGTCCATAGAGAGCCTTGTCTAATTTGTACACATGCGCAGTACATTCCTTGCTCTCAAACCCTGGAGTTTGTTTCACAAACACTTCTTTCAGGTAGCCATTCAGGAAGGCACTTTTGACAGCCATTTGATGGCGAGTGAATTCCATATGTGCTGCAAAGACTATGAGGAGTCTTATTGCCTCTAGTCTTGCAGCTGGAGCAAAAGTATCATCATAATCTATACCCTTCTCTTGGCCGTAACCTTGGACAACCAAACTTGCCTTGTTTCTTGTAACTGTTCCATCTTCATCAAGTTTGTTTCTGAAGACCCATTTTGTGCAAATAGCTGATATGTCCTTGTGTCTTGGAACTATATGCCAAACTTGACTTCTCTCAAACTGATTGAGTTTGTCTTGCATTGCATTCACCCAATCTGCATCCTGCAAAGCCTCAACAACATTTTTAGGTTCAATAAGAGATAGGAAGGCATCAAAACCACATAGATTCTTTAATTGTGATCTAGTTTTGACTCCAGATGTTAGATTAGTTATTATGTTCTCAATAGGATGAGAACTTTGATACTTGTGAGGTTTCACAACCAACTAATTTCTACTAGAAGTTTCTCCCATGTTTTGTTGCTGAGGAATAGGGTCGTGAACAGGTTCTTTTAGGGGATTAGTTTCAATTCCTCTTTGATCAGTTCCCCCTATCAGGTTGCCCTGGATGGAAGAACCTGTTCCATCACCTGTTCCTTATTTTGGTGCCACTTTAACTTGTGCTGAGACATCAGTTAAATCCTTTACCAGTCCAATGGCTTCATCTTCATGTTCCTGTCTCTCAGAAAGAATGTTAATTTCATCAAACACTACATGCACACTTTCTTCTACACACAAAGTTCTTTTATTGAACACTTTATATGCTTTGGTATGTGAAGAATATCCCAAGAATACTCCCTCATCACTTCTGGGATCAAACTTACCTAGGGAATCTTTTCCATTATTATGCACAAAGCACTTGTATCCAAATTCCCTAATATGGATATATTTGGTTTTCTCCCTTTAAGTAACTCATAGGGAGTCTTCTCTAGAGGTCTAGTTATGCATCTATTGATAATGTAACATGAAGTGTTTACAGCCTCTGTCCAGAAGCTATGAGGCAGTTTACTAGAAAGAACCGTAGTCCTAGCCATGTCTTCAAGAGTCCTGTTGTTTCTTTCAACTACTCCATTTTGTAAATGAGTAATAGGGGTAAAGAAGTTATGATCTATACCATGCTTATCATAGAATTCAGCAAACTTAGCATTTTCAAATTTTGTTCCATGATCAGACCTAATGGATGCAAGTTGATTACCTAGTTGTTTATGAGTTTTTCTAACAAAAGCAGTAAACATGTCAAATTCTTCATCTTTAGATATTAAAAATAGTACCTAGGTAAATCTAGAATAATCATCAACAAGTACCATCACATATTTCTTTCCACCTCTGCTCAAGGTTCTCATTAGACCACAAAGATGCATATGGACCAGTTCCAACATCTTGGTTGTGCTTACAATTTTCTTGCTTTTGAAAGATGATCTTACCTACTTCCCCCATGCACAGGCCTCACAAACTTTGTCTTCCTTGAACTTGATGTTATATAGCCCTATCACCAAGTCCTTAGAGACTAATTTGTTTAGCTGATTCAGACTAGCATGACCAAGTCTTTTGTGTAATAGGAGGGAATCATTATCCACACACTTAGGCAGGTGAGTTCATTTTCTGAAAGAGTAAAAAATCTACAATGTAGATATTGTTTACTCTTTTTCCCTGCAAAACAATCATGTCAGTGGTGAAGTTAATTACAAAGCATTTGGTAGAGGTAAATGCTACAAGGTTAGCTTTGTAACACAGTGGTGACACACTGATCAAGCTGTATTTCAAGCCATCTATCAAGTAGACATTCTCAATGGAGTGTGAGTCTTTCTTACCTACCTGTCCAACCCCAATAATCTCACCTTTCTTCCCATTTCCAAAGGAGACATTACCTCCCTTTAAGTCTTCAAGTTAAAGGAATTGGTTCTTACTTCCAGTCATATGTTTTGAGCAGCCACTCTCCATGTACCATATTTGGCTACTTCCCTTCACTTGGACCTACAAAAAGAAATCAAGGGTTAGTCTTAGGAACCCAAACTAGTTTGGGTCCCTTTCTATAGGCAAAGGGGTAAATCAAATTCCTTTTAGCCCACGTAGGCAGCGTAATTTTCCCTTGAACAAAAGCTTTGTTCTTTTTACTGGCCTTTTCTTTTGCATTACAATCTTTTTTGTAATGGCCAGTCTTTCCACAACGTGTGTAGATTTTGTTCTCAGGAAGAGTGAGGTACTTGCTCTTAGGATCCCACTTATGTGCTTGAGTCCCATAGCCAAGTCCTCTTTTATTGCTACTATGATGTTCTTGTAGCCATGAAAGTACATTAGAAGCCTTGTTCCATTTGCAAGTTCTGTCTAGTTAATGTTTTACCTTCCCTAGATTTTCTTTTAAGACTTTTATCTGCTCATCCTTCCTGTACAACTCATCCTTCATTCTTCCTAAGTTTTCTTCTATGGTGAGATGAGTGTGATCAGCTTTCTTCTTACCTATTCCTAGTTTCAGTTTTAAGCTCTCAGACCTAAGTTCTAGGACACTGTTGTAAAGTTCATGAACCTCGTTCTTCAACTCAGCATTTTTACTGTCACTCTCGTTAGCCCTCGATTCTAGATTTTTGCACTTGGCTTTTAGGATCACACATTCTCTAGACAGATCTTCCTTTTCATTGTTAATTATTTCAAACTCATCAATGAAGTCTAGCAATAGCTCAGACGACCTTTCTTTAGACAGGAATTTAATCTTGTCTTTGAGATGAAGGACATTTACCTCTTGTTCATCATCTGATTCTCCGATGGCCATAAGTGCTTGTCCATCTCCAGCTTCATCTTCTGAGTCCTCATCTGATGTTTCTCCCAAGCAGCAACCATAGCCTTTGTTGATCCTTTGTTCCTTTAGGGTTGAACCTGTTCCTTCGTTCAGCCCTTTCCTTCTTCCACTCAATTTCCCATTGAGGACAGTTCTTGATCATGTGATCAGTCTTACCATATTTGTAGCAACCCTCATTGGTCTGTTTCTTAGGAACCCTTGGTTTGTTGAAGGTTGTACCTCTTGAAGAACCCTTTCCACTCAGCAGATACTTTTTGAAATCTCTTGTGATCATGGCCATTTCATCATCATCCATATCTGAACCTTCATCTATTCTGAGAGACACACTTCTTTCCTTCTTGGGTGCATCCATTTTCATGGTTTGCCTTCTCAATTCATAGGCAGTGAGGTTTCCAATCAATTCATCCAGCTTGAGGGTAGCAATGTTCTTTGATTCCTGAATAGCAGTAATTTTGCTTTCCCAAGTCACTGGTAAGACTCTTGTCAAGATTTTCTCAACCTTGTCTTCTTTAAAGATAATTCTCCCAAGAGATTTAAGTTCATTTGTTATGTGAACCTTTTGTACATCTCCTGAATAGATTCTCTTTCCTTCATATTGAAATTCTCATACTGAGAATATAGCAGTGTCCCTCTTGATCTCTTTTACTTGAGGAGTTCCTTCATGAGCCACTTATAAAGTGTCACATATTATTTTTGCAGTAGTACAACTTTGAATCCTGATGTACTCGTCTGGACCCAATCCACACACAAGCCATTTCTTGGCCTTGGCATTCTTCTCCCATTTCTTCAAATCTTCAATAGTGCAGTCAGCTATTGTCTTCAGCACATCCACACATTCAACATTCTTCTTTATAGTTGCCAGATGACCATCAGTGACTATGTCCCAGAGTTCATAGTCTTCTCCTATGATGTGATCACTCATATTGTTCTTCCACTAAGAATAGTACTGACCAATAAAGAGTGGAGGCCTAGTTGTGGATTGCCCTTCCCAGTTTCCAGGTGGTGCACTCATTTTTACCTTTTCCTACGGTGTTATCCTTTTCAAGGATAACCCACTCTGATACCAATTGATATTTTAAATGTCAATACCATACAAGAGAGGGGGTGATTTGTGTGGTACCCAATTTTTGCTTATCTAAACTATAGAAAAACCTAGTTCTTCTAGGTGTTCCAACTACTACTGTTTGCGGAATAATAAATACAGAAAATAATAGAGATTTTTACGTGTAAAAACCACAACCTACTACCTAGTAGGATTTTCCCAAACTTCCACTAAAATCAATAAGCCAAAACAACATTTCCAAAAACTCTTTGTAAACCTAAGGATTAACTCTAATCCTGTTATGGCACATAGCCTCAACTGTTGCGACAACTTCAAGTTAGCTATAGCTTTAACACTCTAGGTACCTAATAAAATTGCTTTTATAAAAGGTGAAAGGTACAATTTTAAACCACATAATACAATTGAACTAGAATAAAAGTTAGACACAATGAACTGGTTGTTCTATCTCGTTCAAGTAGCTTCAGGAGTGCACACTCAAATCATACATAAATTGCTTACAAAATCACCTTGCTCTTTTGCTCTCAATTTAGTTTAACTTCTGTATATGTGCATTACCTGTAAAAGAGAACAACACTGACATTTAATAGGTTAGTAATCAGAGTTTGATTGGGACTCAATTTCTGCTCTTCTATCGTGGAAGAGTCATGATGATCTCAAACTCTAACACTATATTCATCCTAGATTATGTTCTCTTCATACAAGGAGACTTTCTCCCCTTATCTAATATGAAACCTTTTGGATCAGATCAGGAGATATTATTGCTTGATCAGTAGGTCTTATCTCCTTCTTGTGCATCTCACATGTATAGGTTGATCATAACTGTGCTTCACAAGATGGACCTGGTCCATGCCTGAGTTCTTTTGTCAGTCTTCAAAACTTAACCTGTTCTTGGGCCAACACATCTCATTAAAAGAGAACTATCATACAAGAATAAGGAAATCACAAAGATTAATAAAGAGCTTTAAAAGATCAACACATCATCCAATAAAAGAATCATATAACTATCACATAATTTCCATAGCTTTAGGTTGGCGCATTTAATACTGTTCATCATTCATAATACCACCGCATTCTTGTACAGAGTCCCATCTCAACCCGATCGGCAAGGTTGCCTCATACATTTATCTCAATCACAATCTCTTTCTCATTTTTTGAATTCAATATCAGCACAATACCACCATATGTGTGGCATGGCGTCCGATCATGCCCCGACTGGCTAGGCCGTCTTACCAAGACATTTTTCCTTTTTTATTATTCATCTCATCTCAATCTCTATTCCACAAATATCAATTCTTAGGCACTTGGGCCACAATTATCACATCATACTTGGCACTAGGCCACATTTCACATCATTTCCACTTCCAATGTTAACCTTGCAATTTAGGATAGTAGGCACATACAAGAACAACTCCAGTTGCAAGCAAAGATAAGATTTCACATAGTTGGCATGACAATCTTAGTTTTAATATTGACTTGAAGTCTAGGCATTTCAATACATGGTTCATATTCTTTGCACCTCTTTAAATTATCCAGAATAGTATATTGAATACACTGAGGCACACCTTTCATGTACATATAATTGCAAAACAACTTCATGTGAAGTAACAATCAATTCATCAACCAAGTTTTAGACTTTCAACATTTGCATAGACACCAACGGAGCTCAATTTCTAAAAAGAGGGGATTTTAGCCATACATACCTCAATGGAGCTTTTTCTTAAATTCTTCCAATAATGCTGGAACACTTAGCCACCTTGATCTATTTATGAGAATTACAAGTTGATCAAAAAAATTAGAGAGATAATCAAGGTTCTATCTTAGTTGAGCATACTCTCAAGCACTAAGTGTGCATTATGAATTTTAAGGTCTTTTGTGCAAAATTCTATCATCTTACACCCCATTTGTTATATTTTTAACTCACAATCTTCCCATACACTTTTATCATACATGTAGCAAGACAATCAACCCTTATACCCATGAACCCATTTGTTAATTACTTAATTTAGTAGGAATTTCAAAATAAAAGGTTATAGCACAAGTTCTTACCTCTTAGGATGAAGGCCTAATAAATTAATAATCTTCAAGGATTTGGGAAAAGATTGAGTAGAATCTTGGTGGGGATCACTTTCTCCCTCTAGAACTCTTGCTCTCACTATAAATATGGTAGAAATTAGCTCAAGAGGGTCTAATGGCGGTGATTTTAATGGAATGGGGTCGGATTTTAAAAGTTTGAAAATATGAGCCCCGACTAAATCTGCGGTCGCATATTCGACCGTGTAAGGCCCCATGAAATCCCTACTCGAAAACCCGTATCCTGTGGCACCAAGTTATGAGCGTGTGTTAGCAATTCATAATGGTCACCGTGGCACAGACATTTTTGGATTGAATAATTCATTAAAAAGTCAAGAAAAAGTTTTCAGAAAAGTGCAAGAAATGCGGTCCAAAATGCGGCCGTAAAACCAGGTTTGTGGACCGCATATCTACCGCGGAGTTAGTCAGAATGTTTGTTAAAATTGAAGTCAGCTGTGCGGTCGCATAATCGAAATGTGGACTGCATAATCGTAGCATACTTTTCTTTGAATTTTATGAGAGTTAGTTATGCGGTGCACTTTGCGACCGCAGAACGTGAATGCGGACCGCATTTCTACTGCAGACTCGGTCAGATTGTCTAGTTTCTGGGGAGCATTTTGCGGTCCATTATGCAGACCACATGTTTACTTTGTGATCGCAAATGCGATCGCATATTTGACTCAGGGCTCCAATTTTCCAAATTTTAACCCGACCTCCTTATCGATATATCCGGTGTTATAGCTCATTTTAAGCAGTCTTTTGAGCATTTCTAGAGGGAGAGAGAGGGTTTTTAGAGAGGGGAAAGTCTCCCCATCAAATTAATCCATAAGATATGGCAAAATCCTTGAAGAAAATCAAGTGAAGACCCCTAGACCTTCATCCCTAGACCTTCATTTTAAGACTTCATCACCCCAACCCTTATTTTTTATTCTCAAATATAAGGGGTCACTAGTGAGGTGATTCATGGGTATAACAATGGATTCCTTACATGCATATCAAACCTTAGAATAGTGGGAGGTGGTGATTTAAAAAGGGATACAAAATGATATAAATTGCTCTTAAAAAGGGGCCTAAGATCACATTGCACCTCTAGGGTTTGTCAACATGCTTGAACCAAGCTAGAGTCCCAATCTCATCTCTAATTCTAGATTTCATTTGAAATTCTTACTCAATAGATCGAAGTGCTGAGAGTTCCGAAAATTTATAAAAGAGTAAGGAAAGCTTTATTGTGGTATGTATGGCTAAACCCTCCCCCCTCCCCCCTTTTTTGAAATTGAGTATCGTTGCCTTTATGAAAGTATGGTAAGAGTTGAACTGGTTAGTGTATTGACTGTTATTATACATTAATTGATTTGAAATTATTCATGCTAGCTATGTGCTCACTTACCTGTAATTGTAACTGAATTATTATGGTACTTGTAAAATGAAAATTGAAGAAGGTAAAAAAATGATGTGATAATGGTGGCCATGACCGCCAAGGGATTGATATGATATGTGTGAAATAATGATTCAGAGGTGTTGACTAATGAGAAATGAGTAATTCCTAGGCAAGGCGACCTAGTCGATCGTGTCGTGATCGGACACCATGCTGCACACATGGTGGTAATGTGCCGATATTGAATTCCGAATAAGGGGAAATGAAATATTGATTGAGAGTAATGCCTCCAATGAGGTGACATAGCCGATCGGGTCATGACCATACTCCGCTCAAGATGGCGGTGGTATTGAGAACGGTGGTGAACATGTGATGGAAATGCCCTAATCTAAGTTTTGGAAATTGTGTGAAAGTTTATATGAATTATATCTTTGATATACCCATGTTATTTACTTGTACCTGTTTGTTAGTCCTTTCAAATAAAATGGTGTTTAGTTATAATAAACCGGTACAATTCAAATGTACTAACGTCCCTTTTGCCAGGAACGCTACATTCGTGTTATGATTGTAGGTGGCTCCATAACGGATAGTGCTGATCGTTGTAGCAGAGCATTTTTCTACTCGATGTCTCAGTGAGCACCTTCTCCTTTGATGGGGCTATATGGTGTATCTTTAGTTATTACAGATTTCCACTTTTGAGGTATAGTCGGGGCCTTGTTGCCGGCATAGTTATGCTTATCTGTTGTATTCTTAAAGGCTCCACAGACTGTAGTGTGGGTTATGTACGGGTGTTCGGGGAGTCCACCATCTATGTTGTAATCCCAAACCGGTGATTTCAATAAATTGTGACTCTAATAGAATCCTTGAAGATAGCTTATGTACGGTAAATCTTTGTGATATGAAATGAACCAATGATGTAATATGCACCATGTATTCTCGTCTAAATTAATGAAAAGCATGGGTCCTGTATCCATATTGATTTGGGGTAGAAAGTCTTCGGTAAGGCTTGCTCAGTTGGGTTCACTTGATTGAGCGTCGGTCGCGCCTCCTGAGGTTGGGGCGTGATAGACCGCATAACTGAAATGCGGCCCGCAAAAGGTATGGCAAAAGTGGCCTTCAAGACCTGGATACACTGCCAGGGTATGCGAGCAATATGCGCTCCACATACTATTCTGCAGTTGCATAATGCACTGTAGAACTACCCCATACAAAAATCCAAGGAGGATATGCGATGACTATGTGGCTCACATATTGATTATGAGATCTCATAATTGTCCGCATAGTTGACCTCAAAACTAACCGCCAGACTGTCTCACTCTTCGGCGACTATGCGGTCCGCATAGCTATTATGCGACCGCATAATGGACCGTAGAAATGCGCTTCTCTGAAAAACATTATTCCTTAAATTTTTAATGCACTTATAATCCTAACTTGGCACTATGAGATTTCAGATTTTTGAGTGAAAATTTCACGGTGCTTTACATCCTTCCCACTTAAGATCATTCGTCCTCGAATGAGGATCAAGGTTCACTTATTAGCAATCCTTATGCAACTTCAGCTTTTCACATCATGAAACATATCGACATCCCCAAATTTGGTTAACTCCCTAAATCTTCAAAAAAACATTTGCCAGAGATTCCTTTATAACTAGGCCTAACCACCTGTCAGAGAGCCCCAGAAACATTTTTAACAGCATATACGCAATCCGTAGACATGACATAGCTCGTAACGACACCAACCATGGCCTAATAGGCGACATATAACCAAAACGGAACAGTTTTACATTGACTAAATCAAGGGACACATAATCCATAGGAACCAAAATCATAGAAGCTATTACATGGCTATACAAACAAATGCGGGTACTTCCTTTTCATTTCTTCCTTCGCTTCCCAAGTGCCTTCCTCAACCAGCTGGTTCCGCCATAACACATTCACGGAGACAATTTCCTTATTTCTCAATTTTTGGAATTACCTATCAAGAATGGCAATTAGAACTTCTTCATATAACAGTTCTTCATTAACCTCAATAGTTTCAACCGGTACAATAGTGGACGGATCTCCCACTACCTTCTTCAACATAGACACATGGAAGACTGAGTGTACCAATGATATCTTGGGTGGCAGCTTGAGCTTGTATGCCACTTGACCAATCCTATGAATGATTTTGTACAGTACGACATACCTTGGACTCAATTTTCTTTTCTTTCCAAACCGCATGATACCCTTTATGGGGGAAACCTTCAAAAATACCCAATCCTCTTCTTTGAACTCCAAATCTCTGCGACGAATTTTTGAGTAAGATTTTTGGCGACTTTGAGCAGTTTCCAACCTTTCCTTAATAATTTTGACTTTCTCCAAGGCCTGATGCACAATGTTCGTCCCTATCAATTCAGCTTCTCCAACCTCAAACCACACAATGGGAGACCTACATCTTCTACCATACAGAGCCTCAAATGGTACCATCTGGATACTAGCATGGAAGCTGTTGTTATAAGAAAACTCTATGAGTGGAAAATGATCATCCTAGCTACCTTTGAAACAAGAACATAAGCACGCAACATGTCCTCAAGCCTCTGAATAGTCTGCTCCGCTTGCCTGTCGGTCTAAGGGTGAAAAGTCATACTAAGATTTACCTGCGTACCCAAGCTTCGCTGAATTTTCTTCCAAAAGTTGGACGTGAACTGAGCTCCTCAATCTAAAATGGTTGAAACTGGAGTGCCATGCAACCTAACTATGTCTTTCACATACAACTGAGCATACTGTTCCGCCGTGTGGGTAGATTTGACCGGCAAGAAGTGTACTGATTACGTGAGTCGATCCACAATCCCCCAAATTGAGTTGAACTTGGGGGGGGGGGAATGTGCGGTAACCCTACCATAAAATCCATGTTGATCATTTCCCAATTCCACATTGGAATTTCTATGTTTTGAGCCAATCCACCGGACCTTTGATATTCGTCTTTCACTTGCTAACAATTCGAACATTTTTCCATAAAGTCCGCTACATACCTTTTCATGTTGTTCCACCAATAAACTTCCTTGAGATCATGATACATTTTTGTAGAACCTCGGTGCATGCAATACCTATAAGTGTGAGCTTCTGCCATGATCCTTTCCCGAAGACCGTCAATATCCGGAACATATTGGCGGCCTTGGTACCATAGGGTACCATGATCCATGCCTAAGGAAAAAGTTGTGGTCTTGTGTTTATGAATCCCCTCTTTCAGTTGTGCTAACAATGGATCGTTGAATTGCTTCTCTTTCATTTCCACCACAACCGGTGATTCGACTTTATTATGCATGATCACTCCCCCTTCGCTAGAGTCTGCAAAACGAACTCCTAAACTCGCCAACTAGTGAACCTCCCTGGGCAACGGCCTCTAATTTGCCTTCAAATAAGCTAAACGTCCCATAGATTTCCGACTAAGAGCATCTGCCACAACATTGGCCTTTCTTGGGTGATAGAGAATATCGATGTCATAGTCCGTGAGCAACTTGAGCCATCTCCTCTGTCTCAGATTCAACTACTTTTGTTTGAAAATATATTGAAGGCTCTTGTGGTTTGTAAATACATCCACATGGACCCCGTACAAATAATGTCGCAAAATCTTTAGTGCAAACACCACTGTCGCAAGCTCTAAGTCATGGGTTCAATAGTTCTTTTCATGATTCTTGAGTTGCCTAGAAACTTAGGCTATAACACTACCGTGTTGTGTTAGCACACACCCAAGCCCTATCCTTGAAGCATTGCAATACACCACAAATACCTCTATACCTCTGGTAGGGTTAATACTGGTATTGTAGTCAATCTCGATTTTAATTCCTGGAAGCTCCTTTCACATGCGTTGGACCACTGGAACTTCACTGCCTTTTACATCAATTTAGTCAATGGAGAGGCAACAGTAGAAAATCCCTCCATAAATCTTCTATTTTACCCGTCCAATCCCAAGAAACTTCGAATCTCAGTTGGAGTGGTAGGTCTAAGCCAATTCTTCACTGCTAAAATCTTTTGAGGATCAACCATTATTCCTTCAATGGAGACGACGTAACCCAAGAACGTGGCAGATTCAATCCAAAATTCACATTTCATAAATCTTTTCATATAATTGGTGCTGTTGAAGAGTCTACAGAAAATGCCTTGAGATGGTCAGCATGGTCCTCCCGACTTCGGGAATACACAAGAATATCGTCAATGAACACTATCACAAAAGATTCTAGAAAAGTCTTGAATACTCGATTCATAAGATCCATGAAAGTTGCCGGGGCATTTGTTAGCCCAAAAGACATCACCAAAAATTCAAAGTTCCCATACCGAGTCTTGAAAGTTGTTTTTGTAATATACTGCTCCCTTATCTTCAATTGATAATACCGGACCGCAAGTCAATTTTTGAGAAACACTTAGCACCTTGTTATTTATCAAACAAATCATCTATCCTTGGTAAAGGGTATTTATTTTTGATTGTAACCTTGTTAAGTTGCTGGCAGTCAATACACATCCATAGCGACCCATCTTTCTTCCTTACAAACAAAACTGGTGTGCCCCATAGTGGCACATTCGGTCAGATGAAGCCCTTCTTAAGCAAATCTTTCAATTGTTCCTTTAGCTCTTTCAATTATGCCGGTGCCATTTTGTAAGGTGGAATTGATATTGGCTAAGTGCCTGGTACCACATCGATTCCAAAATCAATCTCCCTGTCTGATAGGATCCCAGGGAGCTCATCTAGAAAGACATCCGAAAATTCATTCACAATTGGCACGGACTCAAGGCTAGGTGCATCGGCATCGGTATCCGTAACCCAGACTAAATGGTAGATACACCCCTTCTTGATCATTCTTGTGGCCTTAAAGTAAGAAATAAACCGACCTTTTGGCATCACATTATCTCACTTCTGTTCCACGATGGGCTCATTAGGAAATTTAAGCCTCATAGTTCTAGTCAGACAAGCAAGTTTGGCAAAACATGAGTAAACACAATCCATTCCCATTATTACATCAAAATAAACCATTCCCAATTCAATAAGATCTACAATGGTATCCCTACCACGTACCGTGACAACACAACCCCTATAAACTTGTACAGCCGCAATAAGCTCACCTACTAGAGTAGATAGCGAGAATGGTTCATGAAGCTATTCTGGTTCTATCCCAAATTCCATAGCAACATAAGGGGTAACATAGGAAAAGGTGGAAGCAAGGTCAATAAGTGCATACACATCATGAGATTGGACAGCCAGAATACCTGTAACAATAAGTGCATACACATCATGAGATTGGACAGCCAGAATACCTGTAACAACACCTGGAGAAGCCTCTACAGTCTGGCAACCACTCATAGCATAGAATTGGTTGGGTCCTCCCGAACTCTGTGCACCACCCCTAGTTGTACCATGCCCCACGAGTGCTGGGGTACCTCAAACTGGAGAGAGGGCTGAAGATGCAACAACTGCTGGGCTGGCTAGCTGTGTTGTGCCCTTACCCGCTCCCTAGCGGGATACACGACAATGCCTCTGAATATGGACCCCCATCCCAAATGCATAGCATACGGGTAGCTCTATGTAGCAAATTCTTGAGTGCATCATCCCACACCTAAGGGACAGGGACCTCTACTGCTGCTGGGATCTCTCTCCTGACCGACCCTGCTGGTGGGATCCCCTATTGCCCTAACTGGGCCTGAAATGACTCCACTGCTGCTACTGGCTGGTCCCTAATGACGGTGTACAGGCTAAAGACTGTGCAACAGACTGGGACGTCCCTGATAATCCTCCCCTGAAAGTTGATCTTCCCCTACCTAGTGACTCTCCCAAGTTGCCCGCAGACCGGGCCTTGTTGTTACCCTCTCTTTCCATCCTTCTTTTTAGCTTATAGTTCATTGTAGCCTGAGCAAATGCCACCATCTTGCCATAATTCATGTCAAAATTCAAGGCAGTTGTAGAAGCCTCATTAATAGTCAAAGGATTAAGGCCTTGAAAAAACTAGCACACCCTGGCCTCCATTGTAGGTAACATGTGGATAGCATACCTGGACAGGCAGGCAAACTCCATGTGGTACTCCCACACACTCTTGCTACCTTGCTTTAGATTTTCAAATTCTGTTGCACAGGATGCCCTTGCCTCCGCGGGTAGGAAATGATCTATAAAGGCGTCGACAAACTCGCTCCCCCTCGCTGTTGGGCTCCCTTCTTCACGGGAATTTCTAACACATATTGCTAACTTGGCGCTACAAGATTTCGGGTTTCTGAGTGAAAATTTCACGGGGCCTTACACTTTTTTTTCTGTTATTTTACTGACTTGTATGCAAGATTTCTCCATTTTCTTCGTCCATGTTTTTTTGATTTCTTTCATTACCCGTGTTTAATCAATTCTTTTTCTTGTTTGTGTATCCGATTTTACCGTTATATAAAACTCTCCCCATTCCCCTTTAAGACAGACCTGAATTGTGAAAATCTTTACTAAAAAACTAAAGTGATTGCTCTTTGTTATCTAATTCTCTTGTTCTAAACTCTGGTTCTAGGCCGGCTGGAAGCCAGGGCCACTTAAATTATGGGTTCTTGCTCTCCGTTGATATTCAGAATACTTTGGACATTTGTTCTTTCTTATTTTTCGCTTAACTGGTGAGTTACTAGACTTCCTAGTGTATGTATCTGTGATTTGCATATGTTTTCACTCTTGAAGTTTTGATCTTCTGGTTGTTTTGTGTGCAATTCTATTTGTTCTACTTCAATTTTAGCTCTCCTTAATTCTTAACTTCATATTGATAGTTTAAAGCATGCCTAAACCTGATTTGAGTAAATTAGATTTCTTTAAAGCTTATCTAGTCCATGTGTTGCAACTTACTTATGTTTAGGACCTTTGTATTTTAGCATCTCTTTGTTGTTTAATTTTGCGATCAATCTTGTTAATTGAACACGATTTACTTATATAATGTGTATCCCTTTTAATAGACTAGTTCATTGTGTTCAAAAGCATGAATGCATACATTCACTATATATTTTGAATTTTTTGTGATGATATCTTGCCTATATAGCATTTTTTTATCTTTTTCCCTATTAGTATGCTTCCAGCATGTCTTGACTTTCCATTAGTTGCAATGATCTATTCTCAACCTATCTAAATCTGTTGCCAATTAATATGATTCTCTCTTGTAACTTTTGGACCTATACTTAGCATAATTTGAACCTTTTCCTTACTATGAGTCTGTGTACACTAATCCTACTAACCTGTTGTGTTAATGTGTGGCTACTTATACACTAGGTGTTGAACTTGTTCTTCTGGTCTTTACTAAGTCTGTTCTTAAAACCTAAAACATGTTCTATTATCTGCTCTATGTGCTAAAATTGACTATGTTTGTATCCCTCAGTGTTATCCCTCAACCTTAGTTTACTCTCTTTCACTTGTTACCTGGGTTCTTTTTGAGTTTACTACCTAGGTTCTATCATTGACCTCCCTAGTGTGAGCACTGTTCGGGGTCCAATTGAGACCCTTGTGAATTCTAACATACTAGGGCCTAAGATACTTTTGCACTTTGTCCTAACTGCTCCATTCTACCCCTTTTCACCTACTAAATAAGCAAATGGGCTTGTGTAAATGGTTATTTTCTGGACCTTTGATCAACTATGGCTACTGGGTTTTAGCTATTTTGTGTTGGATTGACTGTGATTTCTGGGCTATGGTGAAACTTGTATGGATACGAAACTGAAGGCCTAGCTGGCCTGGGTATACTTTGGGCCTGTCTTAGGCCCATTATAGTTGTTTTGTAACTTTGTAGTTTATTTTATTCATTGGACCTGTAATAATGATGTAATAACAATTGGGGTGTTAGTAAAATTGGGAAAATTGTTCTATTCTGGGTAGAAATCTTGCCTATAGGTGTTTAATTCGTTCAGCATGTTCTGCTCCTATGTGTTTGTTAGATTTCCTGCCTATAAGACTTGAGTGTTTAATTCGTTCAACATATTTTGCTTCTACATGTTTGTTAGACATCATGCCTATAGGAAATAAAATGTCAATGACCATTCTTTCAATTTGCATAACTGTAGCATATTCCTCAGATTCTAAGACTATAGGATTATGCTCTGCTGATCTTCATCTAGAAATCATGCCTATAGGTCTTTAATTGATTAATTCGATGTTGTTATTATACTGCTCATCTGGAAGACATGCCTATAGGAGTTAAGTATTAAAAAAATCAGTTTCAATCATTGATCATTAGAAATCCTGCCAGTAGGACATTACCACTCGCTTTAAGGTGCTAATATTGAACTTTCAAACATTGTTTCGTTGCTCAGTTATGCCATCATTACAAAGCATGCCCATAGGATCAAACTGAGTAATTTTGAGTATTTCATATGGTTATCACTTCTGGCTACTGTGTAAATCATTCATAGATCATGTCTATGGGTTTAATCACGTATAATTTGTAATGTCAATAATCAACATGCAATAGTTGTTTAGAAATCACGTCTATAAGATTACATCTTGCATCTGAAACTACCTACCTAAGGTCACATGGAAACATGGTCTATAGGGCTTAATGGTTTTAATTTGGCCCAATTCTGGAACTGTCTAACGCCTACTGTGGGAATTTGTTCGCCTGCATTTGTTGTCCCAAATGTGGAGGCAAACTTGAGCCCTTCAATTGCTTTTACATGAAGTCCAACTTGTTTCCTATGTCCCCTAGTTTATCATTTTTGAGCAGCCTAAGTTAAGTCTAGAACTCTCCAAAATAGAGGTCCAAATGCCTCCTTGATCATAGGCATGGGACGGATAGTGCACGAATAAGGTACGATTTATAATTGAAATAGTGCTCTTTAGGTAACAACTTGAAGATAGTAATTTGGTAGCAGGTGATGATAGTCTGTACCCGCTGAATAATATGAGTAACACTCTATTCAGTGGGAGTTACAAAGTATTATTTATGTTGCACGGGGTGAACCTTTAGGATAAAAAACTTAGGATCCCCATCCTATTTCTATTTATCCATGAGTGAAATGTTTATATTTATTTAAAATCTTCTAATAATAAATTTTCCCAAACTCCTTGCTTTCCTTGTCTTTGTTTGTCTGACTAATTGTGAGCACGTGATTTTTCCCTATATGAATTACTCCTACAGAACCCAAGGAAATAGATTTTTCTAATTATTTAACATTTTATATGATTTTGTAGGATTTTTATTAATTGTTTGCATTTTTGTGCACGTTTGATTTTTATTTTAATAAAAAAATAAACAAAAAAATATTATGCATTGCATTTATGATTTGTTTTTTATTTTTAGAATTAACCAGTAATTATTTGTTTTATAAAAAAATTGAAAATCACAAAAAATGCTTCATTTTTACTCATTTTCGTTTTACTGATTTTTTTTCTCTTTTAATTTAGGATTAAGTAGCTTTTATAGTTTTTAAAATTAGTTAATTAGTTTAATTTCACATTTTTAGATAATCTAGGATTTTAATTTTAGGATTTTTAATTAAAGAAAAAGGATTTGAAGAAAAGATTTAATTGGATATTGAGCTAGTTCTTGTACCCAAATTAGGCCTAAATTTTAATACCTAACCCATAATTTCTAGGCTCATACCTCTAACCTAATCCCTACTCCTTGATAATAGTACCTAATCCCTACATAGAAAGGGGGGACACATTTATCGGATTTCCCGGACATAGAAAGGGGGGGAACACATTTATCGGATTTCTGCATTCCCTCATCATCTTCAAAAATAGCTCACTCCTCTCTTAATCTTCAAAAATAGCTCACTCCTCTCTTCTTCAAGAAGAATCAGATTCCCCCTCTTAACAAAAATTGAACCCCACCCTCCATCCGAGAAGCAATGCCTTTTGCTGGTTTTTCTTCGTCATAAACACACATGGAAAACTAAAAAACAATCGCAAGGTCCGAATTTCAATGGAATTTGAAGAGACTATTTCAATGCTCGATTTCTTCTCATTCTAGGTATCTAAAAGCATTTTTGGAGCCGGGGATTTGCTGGATTTTTGTTGCTGATTTTGCTGATTCCTTGGGTGATTATTTTTGCTCATTTCGTTTTTGCCAAGATATGTGCTAGATTTTTTTTAAGTCATGTAAGCACTGATTTAGCACGTTATATTGTTATAAAGTTGTAGTAATTTATTCATGTGCTTACAAATGGTCTCCAATGATTAATTGTAGATTTGACTTTGCTTTGAATTACTCTTATGTGTTGTGCCAATGCACAAATCTGGGTGCAAGTCTAAATTTATTTTGAGCACCGTTAAGCTGTAGTTATAGTAGGATTGGTTGCTGGAATTTTGAGTTTGAATAGTGTTATAGGCTTATGGAAGTAATTGAAATCTGTCACGAAAATTTCGGGTTGAATCAGTGATACCATTACTGAACGAAGTGGACTAGAAATCGCCGTACATAGATTCTTTGTATTTGTTGAATTCTTACTGTATTTTGAAAAGTGTTAATGTGATTTGTGCAAAATTTTGTATGATTTTTGCTTCTTTTTTTTTTTTGAATTCTTGTATAAAGTACACTGCCAAGAAAGTTTGGATCGATAACTTTAGACCTTCTGAAAGTTCTGTGTTTAGGTAGTAAATGTGACGAACAGAGGCTTAATTAAATAAAGTGGCAAGTTCTGATTTTAGTTAATTCCCATATTTACAAATTCAAGCTTTGTTGGAATAAGATTTCAGTCATGGTTTATGTCATTCTATTCTTACAGACGTGGATCCATATGTGAATGCCCCTTTGGATAGTTTAATTATCGGTTAATTTGGCAACTGTGACAAGCAAAGAGGATGAATCCCTTCGCGCATAACCTCAAACTGGTTTAGGAAAATAAATAATGTCCAAACATCCGTAGTTTGCTTTAAGTTGAGTGCAACCCTTTAGAATAATTTGAGGAGTGCCATGTCAATTAAAATCTCAAAAACTCATAGCCCTCACGTAATTAATTTTAATCCTTTAGAAATTGAGGTGTGCCATTTAGCGAACTTTTCATGGCCCTCACAAAGCTGCAAATGTATAGTTGCTTTAGGTGCGTTATTTTAATAATTTACCTCTCTAAACTTGGGTGCGCATTTATGTGACCCAAATCCAAATATCAACAATGTTAGATAAAATATGTCGAGGACCGCAGGTGCATTTATGTGACGTGGTTCAAGACGTATTTTAAATGACGTTGCAATTCTCCTAAAAATGAATAAAAGCGGTTATAGAGTTAAAATTGAATCATAGGCTAAAACATGTATTAACATCAGATAATAGGCGAATTATGATAGTTTAAGAGACCGTGCTAGAACCACGAAATTCGGGGTTACCTAACACCTTCCCTCAGGTTAATAGAATTCCTTATTCAGAATTTCTGGTTCGCACACTTCAAAAGGAAAGTCGAAATTTTCTCGATGTGGGATTTAAAATAAACTAACGACTTGGGACACCAAATAAACTATCTCAAGTGGCGACTCTGAATTGAATAAATTATCTCATTTAGAATAATATCACTAAAAGTGGAAAAACTCCCTTGTACTACCTTCAGGTGTGTAAAAAATAAGGTGTGACAACTTTTGCGACTCTGCTGAGGAATCAAACCCAGAACTTCGGTTCAGAGTTTAAGAATTCGAGCTTAGAATAACTCTTAGATTTTGGCTTTATTCATTATCCGATTTTTTACATGTTGAACCTAATGTGCTAATTGTCGTTTTTTACCGCTTTAATATTATTTGAATTGTATATAAACTGCTACGAAACCCATCTATTCTCTCTCCTAAGGAGTGCATGCTACCGTGACTTCTTTCTGTTAGTATCGTATCCCAAAAGAACGAGGTTCAGATAAGTTGCAAAGCCGGATGATCTTTTGGTTACCGATACGCAACCCCCATTCGGCTCGAGTTGTCCGCTCGGGTAAGCTAGGTCTAGAACAATACACCCAGATTTTAAACCTAGAATAACTTAGCCTCATGCCTATCACGACCCCAACTCGGTCATGATGGCGCCCAGCACACTACTAGGCAAGCCCGACAATTTATAACAACGACCCCATTAATTAAAATGATGAAGATAAAAGTCATTTAAGTCAAAGGTCTAAAATACCGATAACAGTGCAGAAAAATCCAACAAAATACCAATAGAGCCCAACAAGGACCCGGTGCCACGAACATGAACCTCTAAAGTACAGAGTAACATCTTACTACAAAGTCTGTCTAAAAACTGAGAATGCGGAAATAAAAGGATAGGGATAGAAGGGAGAATCATCGGCTGCAAACGCCCTGCAGCTACCTCAAATACTTCCGAAATAAGAACTCCGGATCAACTGGATCTACTCAGCCTGAGACTGCCCTGGATCTGCACGCAAGGTGCAGGGAGTAAAGTGAGTACTCCGACCCAGTGAGTAATAAACATAACTACAGTCTGAAAGTAAGAAAACGTAGAAAATGCACAATGTACTCCATATCTAGCAGTTCATATCCAAAACAGTGGGAACAATATACAACAAGTAATACAGTTAAGAAATAATGCATGAAAGGATGAAACACATATAACGGTACAGTCTAGTACCCACTGCGACGTGTAGTCCGCTCCACTAATTTAATGTTGACGGCGCTCACTGGGGTGTGTACAGACTCCGGAGGGGCTCCTACAGCCCAAGCGCAATATCAACCAGGTATTGGCTTCAAGCAGGATCTCGGCCGACGTGCAGACCGATCCATATCAAAGGGAAACATCCTCACTACCGGATCCCCGACCCATCTCAGTCAAATAAGTTCACAGCCAATCGGGCATGACATACTGTAAGGATCTCAGCCCTCATATCCTTGTTTTTTTTCCATTTAATATTCATGTATAAACACAGTTATTATATTATTTTTAATAGTTGAAAGCATGACTGAGAGTATATGTTATGCACACAAGTAAGGAAAAACATATAAGGAACACCTAAGGATTCTATAGGTCGGCACAAGGCCCCAAACACGGCAATAATCCCAATTAACAATGATAAAGTATGCGTCTCAATGGCAATTATAATAGAAATTAACACTCAGGATGGACCAAGTCACAATCCCCAATAGTAAATGATCTCGCACTCATCGTGGAATGCGTGTCACACCTCAATATAGCGTTATGATGTGAAAGTCTACGGTTTCAAACCTTCAGAGCAGCATTTACATCAATTACTCACCTCTAGCTGGCCCAAGACTAGCTCGCAATGGCCTTTCCTCTCAAATCGACCTCCTCGCACGTCGAATCTGGCCAAAACCACAACGAATACGTTACAATAGGCCAAGGGAAAATAACCCAATCGAAAAGACTCAAAAAATATCGAAAATCGCGAAATTTGCAAAACCCGAGCCCCGGGCCCACTTCTCGAAATCCAGAAAACTTTACATAAAAACGATCCTTATCTCCCCACGAGTCTATACATATCAAATTCACAAGAATCGAAGTTCATTTGACCCCTCAAATCATCAATTTAAGCTCTTTTAAGTTTCAAGCCCTAACCTTCATTTTTAGCATTAAATCCCTTGAATTTCAGTGTTTAATCCATGATTTTAAACTATATAAATGTAATCCGAGTCCAATAGTTCATACCTGATGAAACCCCTTCGAATTCTCTCCAAAATCGCCCAAGAATCACCTAAGCCGAAGTCCAAAATATTTTCCTTCTCTTTCAAATTCGTGAAACACTGTTCCCTTAAAACCAGGTCGATTTCCACTTCTACGGTTAATTTACCGCACCTGCGGTCACCGCATATGCTCCCCCTTGACTGCTTCTGCGGTCTAACTTAACTTACTAGGGACCGCTTCTGCGGTCACAAATCGCTTCTGCGGTTGCCGCTTATGCGGACCCACGTCCGCTTCTGTGGAACACGCAGGTCCTTCAAGGATTGCTTTTGCAACCACCTAGCCGCATCTGTGGAACCGCCTATGCGGTCCCTTTTTCGGAAATGCGGAAATGACAGAACCAGCAAACTTCAACCATGCAATAAACTCCAAACTCTTCGTTTAACCACCCGAATTCACCCCGAGGCCCCCGGGACCTCAACCAAAAGCACAAACATGGTCTATTACCTTATTCAAATTTGCTCGAACCATCAAAACACCACCGTTAACACCAAATTCATCAAATTTCACCAAATCAAAGCCTAAGTTTATCAAATTCTTCCTAAACTCACATTCGATCAAAACCCCGACCTAACCACCTCCGATTCAACTGAAATTTAGCACGCACATCAAAAATCACCTAACGAAGCTACTGCAACAATCAGAATTCCATTCCGACCCTCAGATCAAAATCTCAACTATCAACCGGATATCGCCAAAATGCTAACTTAGCCAATTCAAGCCTAATTCTATACCGAGCCTCCAAAATTACTTCCGATTGCTCTCCTAAGCCTTAAATTATCCCCCGAAACTAACGGAATCATCGGAAATCCATTCCGAGTTCTCTAACTCACAAGTCAATTTCCGGTTGACTATCCAAACCAAACTCTTCTTAAAGAGACTAATTCTCTCATTCCTTATCAAACTCTATCCGAATCACTTCAAATTCACCAAGCACATATAATTAATCATGAAGAAACAATAAACGGGGAAAACACAACAGAAACATATGAGATGACGTGTTGGGTCGTCACATCCTCCCCAACTAAAACAAACGCTCGTCCTCGGCTGGTCAAGAAACATACCTGAAGTCTCAAATAGGTGCAGGTATCTGCTCCGCATCTCCTGCTCGGTCTCCCATGTGGCCTCCTCCACGGGCCAACCTCTCCACTGTACCTTCACCGAAGCTATATCCTTTGATCTCAATTTCCGAACCTGATGACCCAAAATAGCCACTGGCTCCACATCATAGGTCAAATCATAATCCAACTGAACTGTGCTGAAGTCCAAAATATGAGACGGGTCTCCAACATACTTCCGGAGCATGGAAACATGGAATACCGGATGAACGCCCGACAAACTGGGTGGATAGCAAGCATATAGGCCACCTCCCCAATCCTCCTAAGCACCTCAAAAGGTCCGATGAACCGCGAACTCAGCTTCCCTTTCTTTCCAAATCTTATCACACCCTTCATGGGTCAAACCTTCAGCAAGACCTTCTCACCCACCAAGTAAGATACATCTCGAACCTTCCGGTCCGCATAACTCTTCTGACGCGACTGAGTTGTACAAAGTCTCTCCTGAATCACCTTAACCTTCTCTAAGGCATCCTGGACCAAATCTATCCCCAACAACCTAGCCTAGCCGGGCTCGAACTAACTGACCGGAGATCTACATCGCCTACCATACAAGGCCTCATACGGTGCCATCTGAATACTAGACTGATAGCTGTTGTTGTAGGAAAACTCTGCAAGAGGTAGAAACTCATCCCAAGAACCTCCGAAATCAATTACACAGGCATGCAACATATCCTCCAATATCTGAATATTACGCTCGGACTGTCCGTCCGTTTGAGGATGAAATGCTGAACTCAGCTCCGCCTGAGTACCCAACTCGTGCTAAAAAATCCTCCAAAACTGAGAAGTGAACTAAGTACCTCTATCCGATATAATAGAAACTGGAACCCCATGCAATCGGACAATCTCACGAATAAAGATCCCTGCCAGACGCTCCGAAGAATATGTAGTACAAACTGGAATGAAATGCATGGACTTGTCAGCCGATCCATAATCACCCAAATCGAATCAAACTTCCTCGCTTTTTGGGGAAGACCACTCACGAAGTCTATAGTAATTATATTCCATTTCCACTCAGGAATAACCATCTGCTGAAGTAGACCGCCTGGTCTCTGATGCTCAAACTTCACCTGCTGAAAATTAAGACACCGAGCTACATAACCCAAAATGTCCTTCTTCATTCTCCTCCACCAGTAGTGTTGTCTCAAGTCCTGGTACATCTTCGCGACACCCGGATGGATGCAATACCGTGAACTGTGGGCCTTCTCAAGAATCAAATCTCTAAGCCCATCTACATTGGGCACACAAATCCGGCCCTGAATCCTCAACACACCATCATCACCTATAGTCACCTCTCTAGCATCTCCATGTTGAACTCTGTCCTTGAGGACAAGCAAATGCAGATCATCATACTGGCGCTCTTTGATGCGATCATACAAGGAATACCGAGAAACCACGCAAGCCAATACCCGAATGGGCTCTGAAATGTCTAGTATCACCAACCGATTAGCAAAAGCCTGAACATCAATTGCAAAGGGACTCTCCCCAACTGGGATATACTCCAAACTCCCCATACTACTGCCTTTCAGCTCAAAGCATCGGCCACTACATTGGCCTTTCCTGGATGATACAAAATGGTAATATCATAATCCTTAAGCAACTCAAGCCACCTCCGCTGCCTCAAATTAAGATCCTTTTGTTTGAACAAATGCTGAAGACTGCGGTGATCGGTGACTACCTCACAAGATACTCCATATAAATAGTGCCTCCAAATCTTCAAGGCATGAACTATAGCAGCCAACTCTAAGTCATGAACAGGGTAGTTCTTCTCATGGGGCTTCAACTGTCGAGTTGCATAAGCAATCACTCTACCTTCCTGCATCAATACACAGCCAATCCCGACTCTCGAAGCATCACAATAAACGGTGTAAGAACCTGAAGCTGATGGCAAGACCAATACTGGAGTTGTGGTCAAAGCTGTCTTGAGCTTCTGAAAGCTCTCCGCGCACTCATCCGACCATACAAACGGAGCACCCTTCTACATCAACTTGGTCAAGGGAGAGGCAATAGATGAGAAACCCTGAACGAACCGGCGATAATAACCTGCCAAACCGAGGAAGCTACGAATCTCTGTGGCCAAGGACGGTCTAGGCCAACTCTGAACCACCTCAATCTTCTTCAGATCAACCTGAATACCACCACTGGACACCACATGTCCCAAGAAGGCCACGGAACCAAGCCAAAACTCACACTTGGAGAACTTGGCATAAAGTTGCTCCTCTCTCAATCTCTGTAATAAAACTCGCAAATGCTCCGCGTGCTCATCCTAACTACGCGAGTACACCAAAATATCATCAATGAATACAATAACAAATGAATCCAGATACGGTCGAAATACACTGTTTATCAGATGCATGAACACTGCTGGGGCATTGGTCAACCCGAAAGACATAACCAGAAACTCATAGTGACCATATCTAGTCCTGAAAGCCGTCTTTTAGAATGTCTGAATCCTTGATCTTCAACTGGTGATAGCCCGAACAGAAATCCATCTTAGAAAACACCCTCGCTCCCTGAAGCTTGTCGAATAAATCATCAATGCGAGGCAGGGGATACTTGTTCTTCACTGTTACTTTGTTCAACTGCCTGTAGTCAATGCACATTCTCATTGTGCCATCTTTCTTCTTCACAAATAACACAGGTGCACCCCATGGTGACACACTAGGCCGAATAAACCCCTTTTCTAGGAGTTCCTGAAGCTGATCTTTCAATTCTTTTAACTCCGCTGGTACCATACGATACGGCAGAATGGAAATGGGCTTGGTGCCCGGCACCAGGTCAATACCAAAATCAATGTCCCTATTCGGGGGCATACACGGCAGGTCTGCAGGAAAAACATCAGGGAAATCCCTCACAACGGGAATAGAATCTATACTGGGAGCCTCAGCTCCAACATCACGCACGAAGGCCAAATATGATAGACAACCCTTCCCAACCATACGTTGGGCTTTCAAGAAAGATATAACCCTACTAGGGACATAGTCAGTCATACCACGCCACTCGATCCTCGGAACACCCGGCATAGCCAAAGTGACTGTCTTTGCATGACAGTCTAGAATAGCATGACACGGACATAACCAATCTATGCCCAGAATAATATCAAAGTCTACCATGCTCAAAATTAATAAATCAACTCGGGTCTCCAGACCCCCAATTGTAACAAGACAGGACCGATACACATGGTCCACAATAATAGTATCACCCACTAGGGTAGATACGTGCACAGGTAAAGCAAGGCAACCTCGGGTCATACCCAAATGATGAGCAAAATATGATGACACATAAGAATAGGTAGAACCGGGATCAAATAAGACCGAGGCATCTCTGTGACAGACTGAGATAATACCTGTGATAACAGCATCTGATGCAAGAGCATCTGTCCTGCCTGGCATAGCATAAAATCTAGCCTGGTTGTTGTCGCCTGATCGGTCTTTGCCCCTGGGGCGACCCCTGGCTGCCTGGCCTCTGCCCCTCTCTGACTGAGCTGGTGCTGAAGAAATCGAAGAAGAAGATGAGGGCTGATCCCTCTGCTGAGACTGTCTACCATGACTTCTAGGACACTACCTCCTCATATGGCCATACTCGCCACACTCGAAGCATATACCAGATGCTGGATAATGGGACTGATGGGAACCTCTCGCACCAGAATGACGAGCCGATGCGCCCTGCGCAGAAGAACCCTAAGCTGAAGGGGCATGTGATGAGCTCTGAGCTGGGAGGCCACTAAGCGAAGACTGGCCCTGCTGGAACCCCTGATGGCCACGACTGGAAGACGCCCCACGATACTTGGGATGAGCCGACTGATGAGGCCTGAAAGAACGACATGTGCTCTGCTAACCCTGGCTCATAGACGGAGCACCACTGAAGCTACCCGATCCACGAGGCCTCTTGGCCTCCCTCTCCTCTCTCTCCTGACGGCGAGCCGTCTCAACATCACGAGCAATATCCACTGCATCCTCAAAGGTATGACTTAGAATCCTCTCTCGAGTCATCAGAATACGGACGGGATAGATAAGTCCGTCCATAAACATCTTAATCCTCTCCCGATCAGTCGGGACCATCAATGGAGCATAACGAGCCAGCTCTGAAAATCTCACCTCATATTGTGACACGGTCATATCTCCCTGACGAAGCCACTCAAACTGTCTCTGCAGCTCCTCCCTCTGAGACTGCGGTACCCACTTCTCCAGGAAGAGAGCGGAGAACTCCTGCCATAACAAAGGCGCTACACCCACCGGCCTACACCGCTCATATGCCTCCCACCAAGTGAAGGCTGCTCCTGAGAACTAAAAAGTAGTAAATGATACCCCGCTCGACTCCAAGATCCCTACAGTCCAAAGCATACGTCAACACTTGTCGAGAAAACCCTGGGCATCCTCACCCGGATCACCACTGAAAGTAGGAGGTGAGAGCCTACTGAACCTCTCAAGATGATGCTGTTCATCGTCTGGGATAGCTGGAATCACATCATCCTGAACCGGTGCAACTGGCTGAACTGGGGCAACCTGCTGAACTGGTGGTGTTGGTGTCTGCAAACCTTGCACTGCCTGCTCAGGCGTACGAGCAACGGGGGTCTGATTTCCTCCCCCGGCCTGCAAAGTAGTTGCTGCAGTAGTGGCTGAGACTGCCTGAGCCAAGCCAGTACAAACTGATAGAATCTGAGCTTGGGCCTCCTAAAAACCCAGAATCACAGTAGGCACAGCTGGTGCCTGAACAGGTGATGCTGGAGCCTCCACAGCTGGAGCTTGATCCTAAGCCGGGGCAACTGGTGGGTCAACAGGTGCTGCCCCCTCGGCTCTGCCTCGACCACGACCGCGTGCACGGCCTCTGGTGGCCTCAGTAGGTGGTACAGGTGGTCGTCTGCCACGTCCGGTAGCACGGGTTCTCACCATCTGCGAGAGAATAGAATGACATAATTTAGTTCTCGGATCAACAAAGTTGCACGATAAGAATTCCAAGAATATGAAATTTTTCCTAAAGGTTCTACAGCCTCCCGAGGATAAGTACAGACGTCTCCTTACCAATCCACGAGACTCTACTAAACCGGCTCATGACTCGCGAGACCAAGTAACCTAGGCTCTGATACCAACTTGTCACGACCCCAACCCGGTCATGATGGCGCCCAGCACAATACTAGGCAAGCCCGACCATTTATAACAACAACCCCATTAATTAAACAGATGAACATAAAAGCCATTTAAGTCAAAGGTCTAAAATACCAATAACAGTGCAAAAAAATCCAACAAAATACAAATACAGCCCAACAAGGACCTGGTGTCACGAACATGAACCTCTAAAGTACAGAGTAACATCCTACTACAAAGTCTGTCTAAAAACTAAGAATGCGGAAATAAAAGGATAGGGATAGAAGGGAGAATCATCAGCTGCGAACTCCCTGCAGCTACCTTAAATACTCCCGAAATAAGAACTCTGGATCAACTAGATCTATTCAGCCTGAGACTGCCCTGGATCTGCATGCAAGGTGCAGAGAGTAAAGTGAGTACTCCGACCCAGTGAGTAATAAACATAACTACAGTCTGAAAGTAAGAAAATGATGAAAATGCACAAAGTACTCCATATCTAGTAGTTCATATCCAAAACAGTGGGAACAGTATACAACGAGTAATACAGCTAAGAAATAATGCATGAAAGGATGTAACACATAAAACGGTACATTCTAGTACCCGCTGCGGCGTGCAGCCCGCTCCACTTATTTAACATCGACGGCGCTCACTGGGGGTGTGTACAGACTCCGGAGGAGCTTCTACAGCCCAGGCACAATATCAGCCAAGTATTGGCATCAAACATGCTCTCAGCCTCAATATATCAATGTATATATCATCGCTGCGGCGTGAAGCCCGATCTATATCAAAGGGAAACATCCTCACTACCGGGTCCCCGACCCATCTCAGTCAAATAAGTTCACAGCCAATCGGGCATGACATACTGTAAGGATCTCAGCCCTCATATCCTTTTTTTCCATTTAATATTCATGTATAAATATAGTTATTATATTGTTTTTAACAGTTGAAAGCATGACTGAGAGTATATGTTATGCACACATGTGAGGAAAAACACATAATGTTCCCCTAAGGAAGGCACAAGGCCCCAAACATGGCAATAGGCCCAATTCACAGTGATAAAGTATGCGTCTCAATCGCCAATATAGTAGAAATTGACACATGGATCAAGTCTCAATCCCGAACAGTAAATTACCCCGCACTCATCATGGAATGCGTGTCACGCCTCAATATAGCGTTACGATGTGAAAACCTGTGCTTTCAAACCCTCATAGCAGCATTTACATCAATTACTCACCTCTAGCCGGCCCAAGACTAGCTCGCAATGCCCTTTCCTCTCAAATCGACCTCCTTGCGTGTCAAATCTGGCAAAAACCATAACGAATACATTACAATATGCTAAGGGAAAATAACCCAATCGAAAAGACTTAAAAAATATCAAAAATCACAAAATTTGCAAAACCCGGGCCCCGGGCCCAATTCTCAAAATCCAGAAAACTTTACATAAAAATGATCCTTATCTCGCCACGAGTCTATACATATCAAATTCACAAGAATCGGAGTCCATTTGACCCCTCAAATCATCAATTTAATCTCTCTTAAGTTTCAAGCCCTAACCTCCATTTTTAGCATTAAATCCCTTGAATCTTAGTGTTTAATCCATGATTTTACACTATATAAACATAATCCGAGTACAATAGTTCATACCTGATGAAACCCCTTCGAATTCTCACCAAAATCGCCCAAGAATCGCCTAAGCCGAAGTCCAAAATATTTTCCTTCTCTTTCAAATTCATGAAACACTGTTCACTTAAAAACCAGGTCGATTTCCACTTCTACGGTTAATTTACCGCACCTGCGGTCACCGCATATGCACCCCCTTGGCTGCTTCTGCGGTCTAACTTAACTTACCAGGGACCGCTTCTGCAGTCACAAACCGCTTCTGCGGTCACCGCTTATGTGGACCCACGTCCGCTTCTATGGAACACCCAAGTCCTTCAAGGACTACTTCTGCGACCACCTAGCCGCATCTGCGGAACCGCCTATGTGGTCCCTTTTCCGCAGATGCGGAAATGACAGAACTAGCAAACTTCAACCATGCAATAAACTCCAAACTCTCCGTTTAACCACCCGAATACACCCCGAGTCCCCCGGGACCTCAACCAAAAGCACAGACATGGTCTATTACCTTATTCAAACTTGTTCGAACCATCAAAACACCACCGTTAACACCAAATTCATCAAATTTCACAAAATCAAAGCCTAAGTTTATTAAATTCTTCCTAAACTCACATTCGATTAAAAACCCGAACTAACCACCTCCGAATCAACTGAAATTTTGCACACACATCAAAAATCACCTAACGAAGCTACTGCAACTCTCAGAATTCCATTCCGACCCTCGGATCAAAATCTCACCTATCAACCGTATATCGCCAAAATGCTAACTTAGCCAATTCATGCCTAATTCTACACCGAGCCTCTAAAATTACTTTCGATTGCTCTCCTAAGCCTTATATCATCCCCCGAAACTAACCGAATCATCAGAAATCCATTCCGAGCCCTATAACTCACAAGTCAATTTCCGGTTGACTATTCCAAACCAAACTCTCCTTAAAGAGACTAATTGTCTCATTCCTTATCAAACTCTATCTGAATCACTTCAAATTCACCAAGGACATATAATTAATCATAAAGAAGCAATAAACGGGAAAAATGAAATGGAAACACATGAGACGACGGGTAGGGTCGTCACAATGCCGGTCCCTAGTAGGAACGCTTATCTGCATCATGTGATTTTGACTTTGGAGACTCAACACATGGGTTGGGTATGTCTAGGACAGGTGTATCCGAAATGAAAATACCATCTTGATGCATCCTACTTGCTACTTGTGCATTCATTTGATTTGCATGTTGACCGGCTTATAGGGAATAATTGAGAGAAAGAAAGTCAACGTGAGGGCTAACAGAGATAATTGCTTGTTTTTAAAAATATTTATGTCCAAAGTATACTGAAACTCTACCGAAATTTTAAAAAAAAAAAGAGAGAAATTTTTGTTTTGTTTTGAAAAAAAAAAGAGTTGGTTTTTATTTTGTAAAAATTGATCGAACTACACGGGTGTGATTTTTACCAGATGTGAGATACATACGCAAACCTCATCGGTTCCGGCCTCAATTTCAAAAAACGCAAAAATATTTTTCTTTAGTTCTTTCTTTAAAAACCTTTCCTTAGAAAATTAAAAAAAAAGAAGTTTTTAAATCAAAGTCCAAAATACGAGCTTCCTTCATTTGGAAGTATTTTTCCAAAAAAGAAAAAAAAATTAGAAACAAAAATCCAAGAAAAATACTCCTTAGATGTCTTTCTTTCATAAATGTCAATAAAAAAAATTTTAAATTGAAGTCCAAAAATATTTTTTTCTTTTGTAAATAAATAAAATCTCAGAAATTCAAAATATTTTTCTTAAAAAGTCCCTCTTTTGAAAATTAAGAGGTTACATAAAAAATCCAAAAATATTTTCTCTCTTAGAAAAAGAGAAAACACGTAAAAATTCAAACAAAAAATATTTTCTTTTTACGTTTGAAATTCCCAAAGTTCCAATCGAAAGAAAAAGAATTTTTAGAAGTCTTTCTTTCAAAAATAAAATCAAAATCATTATCAAAAATTCAAAAAGAAAAAGAAAAAAAATTCCCTTTCTTCTTTTAAAGCATTTTTTTTAGAAAATTCCAAAAAAAAAAAATCAAAAATATTTGTCTTTTGCCTTAAAGCTTCATGGTCTGAGTATTATAAAGAGAAAAAAAAGAGTTAGTTTATTTATTCTATTCTTAATCTTCCCGAACTACGCAAGATCTAATTCACGCGGGGTCATGATACGTAGGCAATCCCCATCGGATTCGATCATAGCCATAAAATTAGTTGAGTGAAAAAATAAGAAAAAAAGAGAGTGAAAAAAACAAATAAAAGAGTGACAAAAAAAAACAAAGAAAAAGAAAGAGAAAAGAGAGGGCAAAAAATAAAAGAGCACCAAAAGAAAAATCGAAAAAAAAATCAAGAGTAATTAAACGAAAAAAAAAAGAAAAAAAAAAGAGGTACATATTGAGATAAGTAGTTAAGGCCAGGATGAAACATGCAACCGTTCATACACACGGTAGAAGCATTTAACTGTTAGGTTCATTGTATCCCAACGTGTGATTTCCTATATGTTAAATGTTTCAAAACTAACAAGGTTGTTGGATGTGAAAATTAGCCAGGTTTTGGTGGTTAGTTTTGTTGGTAGTCCAGCCTCCCCTCCTTCACAAAATTCAAAGATACAAATGGCCTCCATAAGCAATCTATGAAACATAGGTCCTGAGGATAGCCCGACATCGTCTATTCTGCAGCTAGATCCAGCAGCTGCTGAAGAGAATAGGATGTTGTGTCTCTGCATATTGGAAATATGGAACGCCTGGTCTAATGGTAGGGAACCGCCAAGTGCAATCCCTGGGTTCCTTTAATTGATCCCCAGGTCAGGTGAGGTTACCAATGCCCCTCTGCCCAACCCGCTCATCCCGTGCAAGCACCCTCGAATGCCCTCTAATGATCCTGGCATGCCTTTTGTGGTTCGCCACCAGGCACTGGCTTCAAGGGCACCGCCTCTAATGTTCATCTTTTAGGGTCCACAACTTCAACCAGAAATAACATATGTGACCCCGTACTCTTTCGCTCAACCTCCATGATATGATCTCTCGGTGGAGCAAGAAAAGGTTGTTAAAAATCCCGAGCAAGAGGAAATTGCTCGGAAGATGAAGAGCCTGGAACAAAGCATGAAAAACATGCAAGGTTTGAGTGGCCAAAAGAGTGTCTCATACTCCGACCTCTGTATGTTTCCCCATGTCCACTTACTAGTTGGCTTTAATATGCCAAAATTTGAAAAGTACGAAGGGCATGGAGACCCGGTCTCTCATCTAAAATGATATTGTAATCAGTTGAGGGGTGCTGGTGGAAAAGAGGAGCTACTTATGGCCTATTTTGGGTAAAGCCTCACCGGAATCGCTTCTGAGTGGTATACGAATCAAGAAATTTCTCATTGACACGTGAATATGGCTCGAGATTTTGTCCGCCAGTTCCAGTATAATGTGGACATCACTCCCGACAGGAACACTTTGTCCAATTTGAAAAGGTAAACCGCGGAAAGCTTCCGCGAATATGCTGTCAAATAGCGTGAGCAAGCTGCCAGGGTAAGGCCTCCAATGGATGAAACTGAAATGGTCACTGTCTTTTTGCAGGTCCAAGAGGCTGACTATTTCCAAAGCATGAGATCTGTTGTGGGTAATCCATTTGCTGAGGCTATCAATATCAGGAAAATGGTTGAAAACGGTTTAAAAATGGTCCGAATCTTGAGTTATGCCGCCATTAAGGCCGCATCACATGCTGAACGAAATGGTTTGGAGGGTTTGATGAACAGAAATAGATTTGAAGAGGGATCCATGATGGTGTCAATCTCGAGAAGGGCCCGCAGGTTATTCAGCCAATCATATGCGCCTCCTATCATCCTACCACACTATTATCCCCTACAAGATGATGCTTACACCGTGGCACCGCCCCCTATGTGGTGATGAAAGCGCAACCCTACCCACGACCACAACATTATACACAAAATCGAGCTCCAATTCCTAGAAATGCCCATCTTTACCAAACTCCATATAATCCTCAACCAAATGTTCCCCGATACAATCCTTGCCCAAAAGAGCCTTTCATAATGAATCGGTTCACCCATATTGGTGAATCATATTCAAGCTTGATCCAAAAGCTTATCAGACTAAATCTATTGCAGCTAGTGGCCCCGAACTAGCCGAACCCCGAGTCCCCCTCGCACCGAGCTGATGCTATAGGTGAATACCACTCTAGAATAGTGGGACACAGTATAGAGGACTGTTGGACCCTCAAAAGGGCAGTTGAGGATTTGATTGAAGTTGAAAGAATCATTTTTCCGGATGAAGATGCGCCTGCTGTGATGACCAATATGTTGCCTGCCCACAACATCGGGCCAATGGTCGAAATGATTTGTGAAGCTGAGGAATATGATCCGGTACTGATTGCCATTGCATCCATGACGGAAACTAAAGAAAATCCAAAAAATGGTCGCCAAGCCTGAAAGTTCCCCATCAGACGAGAGTCTCGGTAGCCAATCTTGCTGTCCTTCTATATCTGGATTATCTCGGGGTGTGATCTGGATGTCACGACCCAAACTGGAGGGCCATGACTAGCACCCGACCATACTTGCCGAGCACCAACGTACATTTTA
>MDKF010522307.1:0-48685 GCA_026770625.1 Nicotiana glauca
TGAAATGCACTTTAAGCCAAACTGATGCAATTTCTTCTAAAATGCTAACTTCCACAATAGGCGCCAAAATGTTCCCGGGTCATCCAAAACCCGATCCGGGCATACGCCCAAGTCCGAAATCATCATACGAACATGCTGGAACCTTCGGATCCCAATTCCGAGGTCATTTACTCAAAATTCCAATCCTAGTTCATTTCTTCAACTTTAAGCTTTCAAAATTGAGAATTCTCCTACCAATTCCACTATGAACTTACCGAAATTCAATTCCGACCACGCGTACAAGTCTATATACCTAAAATGAAGCTGCTCATGGCCTCATACTACTGAACGACTCATTATAGCTCAAAACGACCGGTTGGGTCGTTACATCGCACGTTGGAATGCAATACACCTAACAGTTAAACGCTTCTACCATATGTTTGCACAGTTGCATATTTCATCCCTGCCTTAATTAACCCTCTCTTTTTTTCAATCTGCACATCTTTTCTTTTATCTTTGCCTCTCTTTAATCACTCTTGATTTTTCATCTTGTTTTTGCCGTTTTTTATTTTTGGCACTCTCTTTTTCTGTTTTGTTTGTCACTCTTTTTTTTTTTTCCTGTTGCTCCTTTTTTTTAACTCTTTTTATTTTCTTTTTCAATTTTTCTCTCAGTTTATTTTTCACTCATTCTTTTTTAGCTATGATCGAATCCGATAGGGATTGCCTACGTATCATGACCCCGCATGAATCATATCTTGCGTAATTCGGGAAGATTAGGAATGGAGCAAATAAACTAATTTTTTTTTTTTGTAATTCTTGAAAGAAATGCTTTAAAAGAAGAAAGAAAATTTTTTTGATTTTTGTTTTGCTTTTTTGAAATAAAGACTTCTAAAAAAAATTCATTTGCTTTTGAACTTTGAGAATTTTAGAAGTAAAAAGAATTATTTTTTTGTTTGAATTTTTATTTGTTTTCTCTTTTTCTAAATAAGAAAGAAAATAATTTTTGGATTTCGGAAGTTGCCTCTTAATTTTCGAAAGAGGGACTTTTAAGAAAATATTTTGGATTTCTAAGTTTTTTTTTTATTTACAAAAGTACTTCTCAAGAAAAGCGAAAATATTTTTGGACTTTCAAAAATTTTATGGACATTTACATAAGAAAGACTTCTAAAGGAGAAAAAAGAAAAAGTATTTTTGGATTTTAGTTTTTGATCCTTTTTTGGATTTTTTTTAAAAAGAAAAAAATACTTCAAAATGAAGGAAACTCGTATTTTGGATTTTGATTTTTATTGATTTCCTTTTCCTTATGAAAGATTTCAGAAAGAAGGAAACAATTTATTTTTGAGCCAAAATCTTCAAGTTCCATGTTTCCCATGTTCCGTCGAATCTGGCGAACTACGCAGGTCTGATTCTCACCGGATGTGAGATACGTAGGCAAACCTCATCGGTTCCGGCCCACCATTTTAAAAAATCCAAAAATATTTTACATTAATTCCTTCTGTAGAAATCTTTTCTTAGAAAATTAAAAAAAGAATAAGTTTTTTAAACTCAAAAATATTCTAAATTCCTACCTCTCATTTTTTGATTTTCTTCTTCTTCTTCTTCTTCTTCTTCTTCTTTTTTTTGATTTTCTTCCGCTATTCTAGAAGTCAGTCAACATGCAAGCTTGAACAGACAGATACGCAAGTAGAACGTAAGATGCACCAGGATGGTCTTTTTCATTTAGGTACACATGTCCTAACGAACTCAACCCCTGTGTTGAGTCCCTAAGATCAAATGCACGTGATGCAAACAAACGTTCCTACTAGGGATCCGGCATCAGGCTGAGTTATTCTAAGTTCAAAACCTGGGTATGTGTTCTAGACTGTGTACCTGAGCGGACAACTCGAGCCGATGAGGGGGCTACGTACCGGAAATCAAAAGGTCATCCGGCTTAGTAACTTGTCCGAGCCTCTTTCTTATTTCAAGGTATGACACTAACAGAATGGAGTGTCTCAACCAGCGAGCACATCCCCGAAGATGAGAAGAGAAGGGTTTCGTAGCAGTTTATATACAATTCAGATAATGTCAAAGCGGTAAAGCACTTTGCACATTAGGATGAAACATGTAGGAAAATCAGATAAAACAAATCATAACAGCTATTGTAAGCTCGAATTCTTAAACCCTGAACCGAAGTTCTGGGTTTGTGTCCCCAGCAAAATTGCCAGAGCTGTCACACCTCCTTTTTTACACTACACCACCCCCGGAAGGATAGTGTATAAGGGAGCTTTTCCACTTTAAGTGACATTATTCGAAATGGATTATTTATTTATCAGAGTCGCCACTTGGGATAGTTTATTTAGTTCCAAGTCACCGATTTATTTTAAATCCCAAATCTAGGAAATTTCGACTTTCCTTTTGAAGTCTGTGAACCAGAAATTCTGAATAAGGAATTCTGTTAACCCGAGGGAAGGTGTTAGGCACCCCCGGATTCCGTGGTTCTAGCACGGTCGCTTAAACTATTATAATTGGCCTATTATCTGATTTTAATACATGTTTTAACCTATGGTGCAATTTTAAACTTTAACCGTTTTATTTTATTATTTTTTAAGAAAATTTGCAACGTTATTTAAAATACGTCTCAACCACGTCACATAAATGCACCCGCGGTTCTCGACATATTTTATCTAGCATTGTTGAGATTTGAATTTGGATCACATAAATGCGCACCCGAATTTAGGAAGGTAAATTATTAAAATAACGCGCCTAATGCAACTAACGCGTTTTTAACTTTGCGAGGGTTATGAAAAATTTGTTAAATGGCACACCTCGATTTTTCTATAAAAGCTAGCTAGTTTTACGAGGGTCATGGACTTAGGGGTTTTATTTGGCATGGCGAGCCTCAAATTATTTCAAAAGGCTTTATTATTCAAAGTTGTTATAAAAATGGGCATGGCACCGTTCAGATTATAGGCCCGAAATTTCTTTCTCTTCGAGATTAAATTCATAACCAATATAAAGAATTGAGCAATTTGCATGTTAAATCACAAACCTGGGCCACTCAATCTACCAAATTATAGACAAATTCCTTATTAAACATATAATACTACTAACAAAACTCAGAACTGTTCACGTTAATTTTAAATTGAAGAAAAAGAACCATAAGCACTTGCAACAAGAGACTAAACCCGTTTCAAACCCAAAAATACGCCCAAGTTATAGCGTTTGAGTCTAAGCATACTTACGCTAAGGAGGTTACATACTAACTCTAGTAATTCATGTAAATAAAATCTCAAAACATCAATTCAAACAAATAAATAAAACAAGGAACATTTGACTAAAATATAGAAACAAGAACAGAACATTAGGCAAAAAAAAACAAATAATTAGATCAAATATATTATTGGGTTCTTAGATGGAAACGGACCTTGTGATGCAAATTGTATAGCAACAGAGGAAAGGACTGACTCTGAGCCGACGACTAGAATTGAACGGGGAATCACGAATGGAAAACTTTGAATCGGCGACCTCTAACGCCGACCTCTCGAACGGGAACTCACCGACGACTTCGCCATGGTTTCTACCATTTTTAGAATGACAAAATGGTTGTTTTGGAGCTGATTTTCAGAGCAGTTTTACTGGGTTTTGGGGCTGGAGTTTGGATGGATTTTAGGCTTGGTTGCTGGCTGATTTTGAAGTATTTTGGGGCTGATTTAAGGTAAAAGAGCTGAAGCAACTACCTTAGTATAGGAGATTATTTTTGGCCGCTGCTTTTCCCTCTATCCGTGTGTGTGCTTTTTCTTCATGTTTGAGAGAAAGATGATGATGATGATTTTCTGGGGATGGTTGCTCGTTTTACGGTGTTGTCTTGGACGAAGGGAAAGGTTGTTTTTTTTGTTTTTAGGTGTTTTTGATGTTTAGGGATTAGCTACTATTATATAGGGGTAGGGATTAGGTTAAGGGTATGGGCCTACAAATTATGGGTTAGTAAATTTGGCTAAAGACTAAAAAAAATGGACTACAAGATTTAAAAAGACGGGATAAACTAACCTACAATTAATTCCTCCTTCTAAAATTATGTATAATTATAATATAAAAATATAAAACTAATTTTAATTAATTGAACTAAACTATAAAACATAAAACTATTTTTTTTTTCAAGATTATATAGAAATAAAGAAAAAGTACTATTTTTGTATACTTTTATTTAAATTTACAAAAGATATGTAAACTAAAAAAAAATTTGTTGTAGTTTTCATTTTTTGTGACGAAATAAAGTAAAAGAGTCAAAATTAGCTGAAATAGCAATATTAGGCCTAAACTAAATATTTACATACTAAAATGGGTAAAATTTCGGGAAGGGTCAAAAATTACATGTCTACAGCTGCCCCTCTTTGACTGGAAACGCGAAGAATTTCAGACAAAGAATGACTAGATAGGTCTTTGACCCGACCCTTATTTGGAGAGACTAAAAGCTAAAAGAAAGGAGAAGGTGACCGAGCCATGATATCTGAGTTGCCTACATATCCTTGGCTATAAAGGAATAAGGTCACGTGTAGTTCAGAAGTGAATGAGGTGATGGAGTACCGAGATTGAGAGCCGAGCGAGGTGCCGTCGAGATTCTGGTCCGCGGTCCCATTATTACATCAAAATCAAAAATGAAAAAAGACTAACTAAACCTATCAACTACGAGTTAGAGGATTCATATCTATAAATCCTTTGAAGCTTGATCTTGAGTCTTGGTTGGCTCTCGCTGCAGACTCCGATCTGAATCTTGATGCTCGTCAGCTGTGACTGCTGGTTCACTCTTCAGCTTTGGATCAAGGCGGGACATGCGAAGCTTGTGACTTCAATCATATCTTGGCAGTCCGCATCTTTCTCTGCTTCAACCTTTTGAATTCACTTCTGTTTTGTTCTTTTCTTTTTTTTTTCTTTATTCTGGACTAAGGCTCATTCTTTTGGTCATCTTGAATCCTGTGCCTCAAGATCAGACCTGCTCAAACACCAAAACAACAAACGAATAAAAATTTTCTACCCCAGTTTTTACTAGGAAAATTTCGTGAGTTATTTGTGACAAAAGTTTGAACTTATTCTCTTTTTCTCTTTTTTTTAAAGCAATAAAATAAGGATTGTGTCTATCTAGAAGGGAAAAGGTAAGGGAATGGAGCCCTATATCTAAAATGTCAACTCAGGGATTGGAGCCCTAATGTTGGTAAAAAGGCGACTATGGAATGGAGGCCCTATGTCTAAAAGGCTCAACTCAGGGATTGAAGCCCTAATGTTGGCAAAAGGCGACTAGGGAATGGAGGCCCAATATCTAAAAGGCTCAACTCAGGGATTGGAACCCTAATGTTGGCAAAAGGCGACTAGGGAATGGAGGCCCTATGTCTAAAAAGGTGCAACTCAGGGATTGGAGCCCTAATGTTGGCAAAAGGCGACTAGGGGATAGGGCCCTATGTCTAAAAGGCACAACTCAGGGATCGGAGCTCTAATGTTGGCAAAAGGTGACTAGGGAATGGAGTCCCTATGTCTAAAAAGCTCAACTCAGAGATTGGAGCCCTAATGTTGGCAAAAGGCGACTAGGGAATGGAGGCCCTATGTCTAAAAGGCACAACTCAGGGATTGGAGCTCTAATGTTGGCAAAAGGCGACTAGAAAATAGAGGCTCTATGTTTAAAAAGCTCAACTCAAGGATTGGAGTCCTAATGTTGGCAAAAAGGCGACTAGGGAATGGAAGTCCTATGTCTAAAAAGGCTCAACTCAGGGATTGGAGCCCTAATGTTGGGAAAAGGCGACTAGGGAATGGAGGCCCTATGTATAAAAAGCTCAACTCAAGGATTGGAGCCCTAATGTTGGCAAACAAAAGTAAAAGATTGATATTTGGGATTCTAAACTAACTTTTTTGGGGATTTTCTTTTTTTTTTCTTTCATTTCATTTTTTTAATTAAAAAAATGCAGGAAAGAACTTGGAGGAAACTTCCCTTTTGGATTGATTATTTGCTGCAGAGCTATTTCAGCACTTACGCATTTCTTTTCCTTTTTGGTTGCACCTGCTTCTTGCACGGTTGCTTGGATTGCACCTGTTTTAATTTTTCAAACAAAGAACAATTGCTAATTTGAAATGGTGGTTGGTTTTGTGGCTTTGATTGTTTCGATCACTTGATTTTGGCACTTTCAACAGCAACTGGTTGCTTCCTGAACACTGATTGCATTTCTGTCTCTGAAGAAAACTCTGACTTTTCCAGACTTTGTCATGATGATTGGTCGGTGGAACTCAACCTTTTGAACTTTATTTTGCCTTCGTAGACCTTTCCTTTCTGACTTCCTTTTTTTTTCCTTTTTCCTTTTGTTGTATTTTTCTTTTTGTTTTTTTTCGGAACATTGGGGAACTTTTGGTTCCTCAAACTTTGCTACAACGGCTAGTCGCGTGGTACTTAACCTTTTTCAACTTTATTTCTCCTTCGTAGACCTTTCATTTTTTGACTTCTTTCTTCCAACTTCAATTTCAGAGCATTTGGGGCACCTTGGTTTTTCAAACCTTTGCTGAGGCGGTTAGCCACATGGGACTCAACCTTTTCAACTTCATTTGCCTTTATAGGCACTTCAATTTGATTTTCTCCTTCAATAGTTTTGATTTCGACGTATCGGCTGTCATGGCTAGTCGGGGTCAACTTGATGCACTTTGGTGAGAATGGGTGCCTTTTTCCACATTAGCTCGTGTCAAACAAAAGCCCTGTAAATCAGTCTTGCCATCCCTTCTTTGTCTTAGTTTTGGAACAGTGTTAGACCGAAAGGGATTCAAAGAAAACAAACAATGGAATGGAGAATGAGTTTAAAACCAAAAAGTATCCCTTTCGGGGAAAGGAAAAAAGGACTTATCTGGAGTGCATGCGGACTTTAATGAACATGACATGCCTTTTGGACTGGATGCCTGATCTGTGTAAACCGTCCAACTCTCAAAAATTTATCACAGCTTTTGCTTCAAAATTCGAGAAACCTTGCCAGGACTTTGTCAGCGCCGATGGATGTGAGGATCCTCTTTTCAATCAGGGGGGCCCTTTGCGAGTTTTCACAAGCTGGCCTCTCTCATTTCTCTTCTTACCATCACCTTATAGTGCTCTTTGTGAGTTTTCACTAACAAGACTCTCATTTTTCATTTCTCTGCTTACCATCGCCTCATGGTGCCCATGTGGTTTTTCAACAATAAGACTCTCTCATTTTATCTCTCTCATTTTGGTGTACTAAATCCAAGTAACTTTATCCTCCCATTTTGAACCTCTTTGCCGATTAATCAGAAGGACTTGAACAGGGTTTGGGAAAAAAGGATTTGGATTGAGTTACAACTTTGAAACTTTTTGGGCGGGATCATCGCTGAACCATTATAACATCTTCCCCAGTTTTACTTTTTGGGGGACTTTGGATTTTTATTTTGGTGTGACTGAACCCCAGAGAGAGGCTGCCTACGTATCCTTTCGGAATAAAGTCGAACATAGTTCAGCGAACATTTTGTTTTGTTTTTATTTTGTTTTTCTTCTGTTTTGTTCTCCTTCTTTTTCCTTTCCTTTTCCTCTCTTTTCAGTTTTTTTTTCCTTTGTCTTTTCTTCCTTTCCTTTTTTTTTTGTATCTTTCTTTTATTTTTCTTCTCATCATTTTTTTTCAATAACACTTTCAAGTTCCAAAGAGGGTAATCAAAGAAGAGTAACCGGCTCAAGTGGTTGACAAAAGGGTTAATAGTGTTTGGGTAGGGAGAAAGGAAGCCTTTTTCATCCCAATCAGAGAACACTAATGCTATATAGAGGATATAACATAGTACCTTTTGACTGCATTTGCACTGACAGTTATTTTAGGGACATTTTCTTTGATGTATTCCAAGTACAACGCACTCTTTTGACAGTACTCTTGTTGCAATGTATGAGTCTTTCCAATCCGGGAACCAATTTTTATTTAGTTGTTTCAACTCTTTGTTTTATCTTCTTTGCATTCTGGCTCTTGACTCATTATTTAGAAATCTGACAGCGTCTTAGAATCTGAGCATGAAGTCCGCAAGCATGTCATGTTATTGAAATCTGCATTTAACAGAACTGAAAAGAGAATAAGAAAATGACAAGATTAAGAAAAGAGACATTCTTAGACAATGAAATATTAATTTCATTTCATTTTTTTTTTTTGATTTTTTTTTTTTTCAGTTTTGAAGATAGAAAGGTTTACGTCGAAAGTAAGACAATAAAATAAAGCATCCGGATCACACCCTAAGATAATCCGGACGCAGAAAGGATAGCAAGACTGGCTACCGAGACTCCCGTCTGATGGGGTACTTTCAGGCTTGGCGACCAATTTTTGGTTTTTCTTCCGTCTCGGCAATGGCTGCAATAGCCTTTAGTGCCGGATCACAATCCTTAGCTTCACAAATTATTTTGACCATTGGCCCGGTGTTGTTGGCAGGAAACATATTGTTCATCACATCAGGAGCATCTTCATCCCGAAAAATGATTCTTTCAGCTTCAATCAAATCCTCAACTACCCTTTTGAGGGTCCAACAGTCCTTTGTACTGTGTCCAACTGCTCCAGAGTAGTATTCACACATAGCGTCAGCTCGGTGCGAGGGGGACTCGGGATTCGGCCGGTTCGGGGCCACTGGTTGCAATAGATCTAGCCTGATTAGCTTTTGGAACAAGCTTGAATACGATTCACCAATAGAGGTGAACTGATTCTTTCTGAAAGGCTCTCTTAGGAGAGGATTGTACTGGGGAATATCTGGTTGAGGATTATATGGAGCTTGGTAAGGATAGGCATTTCTGGGAGGTGGAGCTCGATTTTGTGTATAGTGTTGTGGCTGGGTGTAAGATTCTACGCTCATCACCGCATATGGAGGCAGTGTCACGGCATAAGTAGCATATTGAAGGAGATAATGGTATGGTGGGACGATAGGAGGTGCATATGATTGGCTGATTGACCTGCAGGCCCCCCTCAAGCTTGAAACCATCATGACTCCCTCTTCAAATCCATTTCTGTTCATCAAACCCTCCAAACCATTCTGAGCAGCCTGCGATGTGGCCGTAAAGGCGGCATGACTCAAGATTCGGCCCGTTTTTAGACCGTTTTCAACCATTTCCCCAATTTTGATAGCCTCAGTGAACGTCTTAACCACAGCAGACAACATGTTTTGGAAGTAGTCAGCTTCTTGGGCCTGCAGGAAAACCGTGACCATTTTAGTTTCGTCCATTGGAGGCTTTACCCTGGCAGCTTGCTCACGCCATTTGACAGCATACTCGCGGAAGCTTTCCACTGTTTTCTTTTTCAAATTGGACAAAGTGTTCCTGTCGGGAGCGATGTCCACATTATACTGGAACTGGCAAACGAAATCTCTAGCCATATCATCCCACATGTGCCAATGAGCAATTTTTTGATCCGTATACCACTCAGAAGCGATTCCGGTGAGGCTTTCCCCAAAATAGGCCATAAGTAGCTCCTCCTTTCCACCAGCACCCCTCAACTAGTTACAATATCGTTTCAAATAAGCGACCGGGTCTCCATGCCCGTCGTACTTTCAAACTTTTGGCATCTTGAAGCCAACTGGCAAGTGGACATGGGGAAACATACAGAGGTCGGAGTATGAGACACTCTTTTGGCCACTCAGACCTTGCATGTTTTTCATGTTTTGTCCCAGGCTCTTCATCTTCCTAGCAATTTCCTCTTGTTCGGGATTTTTAACAACCTTTTCTTGATCCACCGAGAGATCATATCGCGGAAGTTGAGTGAAAGAGTATGGGGTCACATAGGTTATTTCTGGTTGAAGCTGTGGACCCTTAAAGATGAACATTGGAGGCGATGCCATTGAAGCCGGTTCCTGGGGGCGAACCACAGAAGACATGCCAGAATCATTGGAGGGTGCCCGCATGGGATGAGCGGGTTGGGCACAGGGGCATTAGTAACCTCACCTGACCTGGGGATCAACTCAAGGAACACAGGGATTGCACTTGGCGGTTCCCTACCGTTAGACCAGACATCCCACATTTCCATTATGTAGAGACGCAACATCTTATTCTCTTCGACAGCTACTGATTCTAGTTGTAGAATAGCCGATGATGGGCTATCCTCAGAACTGATGTTTGGTAGGTTGCTTGCGGAGGCCATATGTGCCTTTGGATCTTGTTAAGGAGAGGAGGCTACACTACCAACAAAACCAACCACCAAAACCTGGCAAATTTGCACATCCAACAACCTTGTTAGTTTTGAAATATTTAACATATAGGAAATCGCATGTTGGAATGCAATGCACCTAACAGTTAAACGCTTCCACCATGTGTTTGCACAGTTGCATATTCCATCCCGGACTTAATTAACCCTCTCTTTTTTTCCAATCTGCACCTCTTTTCTTTTATCTCTGCCTCTCTTTAATTACTCTTAATTTTTCATCTTGTTTTTGCCGCTCTTTTATTTTTGGCACTCTCTTTTTCTCTTTTGTTTGTCACTCTTTTTTTTTGTTGCTCCTTTTTTCACTCTTTTTCTTTTCTTTTTCAAATTTTCTCTCTTTTTCTTTTTCAGTTTATTTTTCACTCATTTTTTTTAACTATGATCGAATCCGATGGGGATTGCCTACGTATCATGACACTGCATGAATCAAATCTTGCGTAGTTCGAGAAGATTGGGAATAGAGTAAATAAACTAACTTTTTTTTTGGAACTCTTGAAAGAAATGCTTTAAAAGAAGAAAGAAAAATATTTTTTTGACTTTTGTTTTGCTTTTTTGAAAAAAAGACTTCTAAAAAAAATTCATTTGCTTTTGAACTTTGGAAATTTTAGAAGTAAAAAGATTTTTTTTTTGTTTGAATTTTTATTTGTTTTCTCTTTTTCTAAATAAGAAAAAAAATATTTTTTGGATTTCAGAAGTTGACTCTTAATTTTCGAAAGAGGGACTTTTAAGAAAATATTTTGGATTTCTAAGTTTTTCTTTTATTTAAAAAAGTACTTCTCAAGAAAAGCGAAAATATTTTTGGACTTTCAAAAAGTTTATGGACATTTACAAAAGAAAGACTTCTAAAGGAGAAAAAAGAAAAAGTATTTTTGGATGTTAGTTTTTTATCCTTTTTTTTTTTGGATTTTTTTTAAAAAGAAAAAAATACTTCAAAATGAAGGAAACCCGTATTTTGGATTTTGATTTTTATTGATTTCCTTTTCGTTATGAAAGACTTCAAAAAGAAGGAAACAAATTATTTTTGAGTTTTAAAAACTTCTTCTTTTTTTTTAATTTTCTAAGAAAAGATTTCTAAAGAAGGAACTAATGGAAAATATTTTTAGATTTTTTAAAATGGTGGGCCAAAACCGATGAGGTTTGCCCACGTATCTCACATCGGTGAGAATCAGACCCGCGTAGTTCGCCAGATTCGACAGAACATGGGAAACATGGAACTTGAAGATTTTGGCTCATTTTGAAACGACTATTCTTTTTTTCATTTTTTCAGAATTTCGGCAGAATTTCAGAATATTCTAAATACCTACCTCTCATTTTTCGATTTTCTTCTTCTTTTGTTTTCTTTTTTTTTCTTCCTCTATTCTAGAAGTCCGTCAACATGCAAGCCTGAACAGACAGATAGCAAGTAACACGTAAGATGCATCAGGATGGTCTTTTTCATTTAGGTACACCTGTCCTAACGAACCTAACCCATGTGTTGAGTCCCTAAGGTCAAATGCACGTGATGCAAACAAACATTTCTACTAGGGATCCGACATGAGGCTGAGTTATTCTAAGTTCAAAACCTGGGTATGTGTTCTAGACTGTGTACCCAAGCGGATAACTCGAGCCGAGGAGGGGGCTACGTACCGGAAACCAAAAGGTCATCCGGCTTAGTAACTTGTCCGAGCCTCTTTCTTATTTCAAGGTATGACACTAACAGAATAGGGAGTCTCGACCAGTGAGCACATCCCCGAAGATGAGAAGAGAAGGGTTTCGTAGCAGTTTATATACAGTTCAGATAATGTCATAGCGGTAAAGCACTTAGCACATTAGGATGAAACATGTAGGAAAATCAGATACAGCCAATCATAACAGCTATTCTAAGCTCAAATTCTTAAACCCTGAACCGAAGTTCTGGGTTTGTGTCCCCAGCAGAGTCGCCAGAACTGTCATACCTCCTTTTTTACACTACACCACCACCGAAAGTATAGTGTATAAAGGAGCTTTTCCACTTTAAGTGACATTATTCGAAATGAAATTATTTATTTATCAGAGTCGCCACTTGGAATAGTTTATTTGGTGTCCCAAGTCACCGGTTTATTTTAAATCCCAAATCGAGGAAATTTCGACTTTCCTTTTGAAGTCTGCGAACCAGAAATTCTGAATAAGGAATTCTGTTAATCCGAGGGAAGGTGTTAGGCACCCCCGGATTCCGTGGTTCTAGCACGGTCGCTTAAACTATTATAATTGGCCTATTATCTGATTTTAATACATGTGTTAACCTATGGCCGCTTTATTTTATTATTTTTTAAGGAAAATTTCAACGTTATTTAAAATACGTCTCGAACCACGTCGCATAAATGCACCCACGGTTCTCGACATATTTTATCTAACATTGTAGAGATTTGGATTTGGGTCACATAAATGCGCATCCGAATTTAGGAAGGTAAATTATTAAAATAACGCACGCAATTAACAAGCTGTTAACTTTGCGAGGGCCATGAAAAATTTGTTAAATGGTACACCTCGATTTTTCTATAAAAGCTAGGTAGTTTTATGAGGGTCATGAACTTAGAGGTTTTATTTGGCATGGCGCGCCTCAAACTATTTCAAAGGGCTTTATTATTCAAAGTTGTTATAAAAATGGGCATGGCACCGTTCAGATTATAGGCCCAAAATTTCTTTCTCTTCAAGATTAAATTCATAACCAATATAAAGAATTGAGCAATTTGCATGTTAAATCACAAACCTGGTCCACTCAAATCTACAAATTATAGACAAATTCCTTATTACACATATAATACTACTAACAAAACTCAGAACTGTTCACGTTAAATTTAAATTGAAGAAAAAGAACCATAAGCACTTGCAACAACAACAACAACAATCCAGTATAATCTCACAAGTGGGGTCTGGAGAGGGTAGTGTGTACGCAGACCTTTCCCCTACCCTAAGGTAGAGAGGCTGTTTCTAAATAGAACCTCAGCATCCTTCCCTCCAAGAACTGCCCACCTTGCCCTTGGGGTGACTCGAACTCACAACCTCTTGGTTAGAAGTGGAGGGTGCTTACCATCAGAGCAACCCACGTACTAACTTGCAACATGAGACTAAACCTGTTTCAAACCCAAAAATACGCCCAAGTTATAGCGTTTGATTCTAAGCATACTTACGCTAAGGAGGTTACATACTAACACTAGTAATTCATGTAAATAAAATCTCAAAACATCAATTCAAACAAATAAATAAAACAAGGAACATTCGACTAAAATATAGAAACAAGAATAGAAGATTAGGCAAAAAAACAAATAATTAAATCAAATATATTATTGGGATCTTAGATAGAAATGGACCTTGTGATGCAAATTGTATAGCAACAGAGGAAAGGACCGACTCTGAGCAGACGACTAGAATTGAACGGGGAATCACGAACGGAAAACTTTGAATCGGCGACCTCTAACGCCGACCTCTCGAACGGGAACTCGCCGACAACTTCGCCATGGATTCTACCATTTTTAGCATGACGAAATGGTTGTTTTGGAGCTGATTTTCAGAGCAGTTTCACTGGGTTTTGGGGCTGGAGTTTGGATGGATTTTAGGCTTGGTTGTTGCTGATTTTGAAGTATCTTGGGGCTGATTTAAGGTAAAAGAGCTGAAGAAACTACCTTAGTATAGGAGATTATTTTTGGCCACTGCTTTTCCCTCTATCCGTGTGTGTTCTTTTTCTTCATGTTTGAGAGGAAGATGATGATGATGATGATTTTCTGGGGATGGTTGCTCGCTTTAGGGTGTTGTTGGACGAAGGGGAAGGCTGCTTTTTTTTGTTTTTAGGTGTTTTTGGTGTTTAGAGATTAGCTACTATTATATAGGGATAGGGATTAGGTTAAGGGTATGGGCCTACAAATTATGGGTTAGGGGATTGAGTTAAAGACTAAAAAAAATGGACTAAAAGATTTAAAAAGACGGGATAAACCAACCTACAATTAATTCCTCCTTCTAAAATTATGTACAATTATAATATAAAAATATAAAACTAATTTTAATTAATTTAACTAAACTATAAAACATAAAACTTTTTTTTTGTGTTTAGAAGATTATATAGAAATAAAGATAAAATACTATTTTTGTATATTTTTATTTAAATTTACGAAAGATATGTAAACTAAAATTTTATTTTTTTTTTGTAATTTTTATTTTTTGTGACAAAATAAAGTAAAAGAGTCAAAATTAGCTTAAATAGCAATATTAGACCTAAACTAAATATTTACATGCTAAAATGGGTAAAATTTCGGGAAGGGTCAAAAATCACACGTCTACAAGCATAACGACTCACGGTCATGCTAGACACCAATGTATAGATACTCGTCACTATGTCTATGCATCGTACTCGACAATTAGCAAGTAACAAACAAGACTCAACTCTTATTCCCTCAAGCTGGGGTTAAACCAGACACTTACCTCAAACTTCCACGGTCAATTCAATCATCAATAACCGTCTTTCCTCTCGAATTCGGCTCCAAATTAATTGTATCTATACAATAATGACTTCATTACGTCAATAAATGCTAAACAACATGAACCCATTGTCTAATTATAGTTGTTTCATCATTTTTTCCAAAAGGGTCAAAAACGCCCCCAGGCCGACATGGTCAAAACCCGAGGTTCGAACCAAAACCCGGTTACTCATTCCCCCACGAGCTCAAATATGTAATTTATTTTGAAATCGGACCTCAAATTGAGGTCCAACTCCCCAATTTTTAGAAAACCTAGGTTCTACCCAAAACTCCCAATTTCACCCATGAAAATCCTTGATTTTAATTTGAAAACATGTTAAAAGGTGTTAAGGAGTGAAGAAAATGAGTTAGAAATCACTTACCAATCGTTTTGAAGAAGAAGAATTGTTTGGAAAATCGCTATTATGTTTTGGGTTTTTGAAAAGGGAAAAATAACTGAAATTCCCGTTTATTTATACCCCTCAGAAGTTCCCTGCGCGGACCGCGCAAAAAGGACCGCGACCGCGCTGGCCTACCTGAAGACCTGCAGATCTTAGCCCTCCGCGGACCGCACAAAGCCGACCGCGGCCACACAGCACCCACTGCGGACCGCGTAAAGGCGACCGCGGTCGCACGCGATTTCAGGCAGACCGCGCTAGAGGGTTCAGAGACCTGCAATATTTTCCTGAACCTGCAACATCTGGTCTTTTACGTCTAAGCCATCCCGGAACCTATTCGAAACTCACCCGAGCACTCGGGGATTCAAACCAAACACATACAATAACTCTACAATACCTTACGAATTTAACCGTGCGATCAAATCGCCAAAATAACATTAAAACAACGAATCACACCTCAAAAATCACTAGTTTTTTCTTCAAGCTTCAAAAACTTTCAAATTTTAGAGTTTTATGTCCGAAACACGTCAAACGACGTCCGATGTTAACCAAACTTCACAGAAATATCTTTAACCATATATAATACCTGTACTGGGCACCGAAACCAAAATACAGGCCCGATACCAACACGCTCTATTTAATTTCCATTTTTATTTTTCTTAATAATTTTAGAAAAATAATTTTACTCAAAAATTTATTTATCGGGCTTGGAACCTAGGAATTCGATTCTGGGCATACGCCCGAGTCCCATATTTTCCTACAGACCCTCCGGGACCGTCAAATTATGGGTACGGGTCCGGGTCCGGGTCCGTTTGCCCAAAATGTTGACCATGGTCAAACTTATTCATTTTAATACCAAATTTTTATTTTTTTTCACAGAATTTCACATTTAGGCTTTCCGGCTACGCGCCCGAACTGCGCATGCAAATCGAGGCAACCCTAAATGAGGTTTTCAAGGCCTCAGAAGCACAGAATGAGTAAGAAAATGAGTGATGACCCTTTGGGTCGTCACAAGTAAAGTACCCCAAATGGCTGGCCAACGTAGTAGTGGTACCCAAAAAGGGAAATAAGCTAAGAATGTGCGTAGATTATAAAGACTTAAATAAGGCGTGTCCCAAGGATTTGCTCCCATTGCCTAACATTGATCGCCCGATTTATGATACGGCCGGCCATGAGACCCTCCCCTTTTTCGATGCCTATTCAGGATATAATCAAATTCAGATAAACCCCGAGGATAGGGAGAAGACTTCGTTCATCAAAAAGTATGGTACCTGTTGTTACAATGTAATGCCCTTTGGACTAAAAATACAGGAGTTACATACCAGCGTCTAGTTAACAAAATGTTCGAACATCAGGTAGGCAAATCCATGGAAGTTAATATTGATGACATACTAGTTAAGTCCCTGCGCACAGAGGACCATTTGACTCATTTGCAGGAAATATTCGACATCTTCAGAAGTTACAACATAAAGCTCAACCCCGAGAAATGTGCTTTCGGAAGAGGTTCCACTACAACAAATAAGATCTTTAGCGGTAATAATAATAGCCTCTATATCTTTACCGGCCATTAGTCTTTTGCCGCTGAAACTGGGGTCGGCAAAGCCTTTAGAGGCTATTCTCGTAAAAGCTGGTAAACGGTATATTTTATTGTCGCTAAAAATTATTATCCTTAACGGAAATTATTTGTGGCAATTATAATGGATTCCAAATCCAATCCAAAACGGCTAATTGAACTTCTTTAGCGTCCATTATTATAGCCGCTACATTCAAAATAATTGCCACTAAAAATCGCATATTTAAGGGCAATTGTTTGTGGTAATTATAATGGCTACTAAATCCAATCCAAACGGCTAATTATACTTCATTAGCATCTATTTTTTATAGCCGCTAAATTAAAAATAATTGCCACTAAAAATTCACATCTTTAATGATAATTATTTTGTGGCAATTAAAATGGCCATAATATCCCTTCTGAAACGATCTTAGTTTGTACTTTTAGCTTCCATTCTAATGGCTAATATGTTTAAATAAATTATCGCTAAAAGTCAATATCTTTAACGATAATTATTTTACATCAATTATAAATAGTTTAGCCGCAATTAATAATAGTTACTACATTCATATAGAATATGACTCAAATAATAAAATATATTAATAATAATTCAAAAAAATATAATGTATCTCATTAATCTTAACAAACAAAAGGAAGTACTAATCAAAATATTAATATCACAGTAATTTAAAACATAAAAAATATATTATTTAGACTAAATAGCTAATGTCATTATATAACTAATCTAGACAAAAGATGGGTCTTTAAATGGTTTCCACAACTTTTCATCATTTTGAACTCTTTCACCAGCTAAATTATACAACATCAGACAATATAACCTGAAATTATAAAATAATTGTGTCAAAAGATAAAGTATAATGTGAAAAAATATCTTGAACATTACATTCAATCAAGAAGCAAAACTGAAAACAAGAATTAAAGAAATGCTTCGCAAAGTGCAATTAAACGACAACAGCATATGTAGATGACAACATATGTAGATTGCCCCAACCACAATAAGGAAGAGGAAAGCCACATATCAAAATAACAACAGCAGCATCTAAAGATGACAACTTTCCATATGCAACACTTGAGAAAACTTACTATACTGGTTAAACATACTAGCCATTTTTAAATAAACTCAAGAACAGAAAAAAAAAATCAAACAAAACAACACCATAAAGGAAATCAGAAAGAGTCTTCGTAGCTACTGTTATAAAGCAGAATATTGATCAGTTTCTTGCTACAGAACATGATAGTCATGAGAAAAGTGAAATAACAATCAATAAAGATCCACGTCAAGATCATTGTCATTTTCCCTATTAAAAAGAAAAGAATATAGTACCCTCACCTCAAAAGCAGATGTCTTTTTGCAAGTGAGTTTAACTTTGATCTGAATCTTGGCATATTTTAGGACCTAAAAGTTATTGGCATACAAAAAGCATTCCCCACTTATGTTACTCATCTTATAGTATAGTATATATAAGCTATCATCAGTCCACTTATTTAATATAAAGGGTAGCCCGGTGCATTAAGCTTCTGCTATATGTGGGCTATCTGCAGAATATTCAAGAAAACCAACTCAATGAAAAATAGATCTCTTTCTTACTCTAAATCTATTATCTGAAGTAGCATCTCCAGAGGTGTTCAATCAAAGTACAACTGTTCATTTTGGCTCGCAGAATATCTCTTCTTTAACTGAAGTTGGATCACTTCTCCACTTATCCAGTAATAATGGCTTAGCCTCAAATGTTAATCAGTAGAAATAGATGGGAAAAATGGGTTTATGATTCTTTTGTCAATCATAAAGGAAGAGTTCCTCTTAGGGATTCAACTGGTGTTTGGAAGGCCTCCCTCTTCATCATTGGTAAGTATTTATCCAACAGATGGAATGCATTCATGCAATAGTTTCAATTATGTGTCTAATATTTCTCCCTCTAATGATATATAATTAGTTAAAGATAAAGAAATTTTGGAATGGCTTCTTCAATTTAGATTGTTCATAATATACAATTATCTCTCCTGTAAGTTCCATTCCTAAGCTATCCATAAAACTAAAGATAAAAAAGAGCTCTAGCTTATCGTAAGCAATCATGAGCTTAACACTAGCTAGAATAGATGCTTCTAACTTTATGTTTTTCTTTCAAGTCCTAGTACTGAAGTTCCTTGTAACTTCATGTTTTCGTCGCCTGAGGTTTCCATGTTTTTCAACACATCCCCCGCCTTAACTTCTGAGACTATTGATTTTGAAGGTTCGAATCAACAGATGAATAGCTTCTCAATTGGTTCACGACAAGAGATGCAAAGAAGCATAGGAATGGAAGATAATGAAGCAGAGTTACGGAGTAATCAACATTCAACAAATGATAATATTACTCAATGGGAAAACATCAGATCAATTGGATTTCCTTTCAGTTTGACAATTAGTTTGGCTCACAAATGGAAGCCAAGTTTGAGTTGGGATTCTCCTTCATGTCCTAGTGAGATATCAACCACTAACGACTCAACAAACAAATGCTACACCTAGTTCTACACCCAAACAGAGAACCTCCTGGCTTTATGTACAGCTAGTTCTTCTTTATTTTCACTATCGGCATCCAGTATCCGAACTAGTCTGTCTCAAATACAGGACGCTAAAAGAAAAAAATGGAAAAAGAAAACCTAGTCATAGCACTCAAAATACAGTGAGGCTTTTGGGATCAATCAGGCACAAAGTGAGGCTTTTAGGATGATGTAATAACGGCAAAACCAGATTATTCTTGTTGATTACATTAGTAATGGGAGTTTAGCATGACTGCTACATGAGAAAAACGTATTTTTGAATTAGGATGCTAGGTATAATATCATATTAGGAGCAGCTCAAGGTTTATCTTATCTTCACCATGATTGTATTCCTCCTATAGTCCATCGCGATATCAAGGCCAATAACATTTTGGTTGGTCCACAGTTTAAAGATTTTCTTGCAAATTTTGGACTTGCAGAAAAAAAAAGAACATGTTCAGAGTAAACACAATAAAGATGCATTTACATGATTACTGCATTTATATTGTCACCAGAATTGACCATCAGCAAGTCATATGAAATGAAAATTTCAAGTGACAAGCTAAAAGCACACAATCGTCTAACATGGCAGCTCAATTAGTTAATGCAGTGATGAGTTATAAGAATGTAAAGTAGAAGACATTCAATCAATTGTGATTTATAGTAAGTGAGCAGCCTAGTTCTTTAAGGTGAAAAATTAAACAGAAATAGAATATCATACCTTTATCTTGTCAACCTTCCTAGTTTCCTACTGCCAAAAAATATCATGGAGTTTATCTATCTGACCATTTTAAGGATTGACAAAAATTATGATAAGCTTCAATTTAAGCATGCAGAGAAAAAAACAAAGAAGCTTTCAAGCAACGAGTTTATTGCATTTGGTTACTCATTAGCAGTAGTTTTGGCTTTCAATTGGAATAGTTTCAGGGAGGTGTACTATTTTTGTTGATACAAACCGAAAACACATGCCTATATTATATTGCATTCAACACATCTATCACAAAATCTATCTTATTTTATGCTATAAATTCATAAGATATCAACTGGTACGTGTTTTGACGAGTTAGATTGAACGAGAAACTCAAGTAATCATCATAGATAAACTACTAATCCTTTTAATCTAAAAATTCTTTTTCAAACTAACAGGGCAATAGTGTTGTGAACCATAGAACTACACAAGTATGTATTACATATCATGTTCTCAAAAGACATGTTGAATGGAATATTCAGTAATCAGTGCTATCCTGACAAAGGATCAAACTTTAGAATTTGTGGCAACAATTGGGCTCCTAACCACATATTTGCCTCCCTTTTCCACCTAATTTAAAGAACCATGAACCAGAAAATCATTCATTAGTTTTGGACACTCTATCCTCAGCTTGTAGCTTTGCTTTTCATACTTGTCTTTGAAAACCAACTTTTCAGGAACAACACTAAGTTATCAAACAAAAAAAAGCAATACTTTCACAAATTCACAACCTATTTAATAATCTAAACCCAAACCTGACCTCTTAAAATTAAAATTCCTAAGCAAATATAAGTTCCTAAGATGCAATGTCTATCGTATCATTATATGAATTAGAATAAGCCATCATTTCTTACCATGATGATAGAAAAGAAATAAAAATACAATAGCTTGTGTACCTTAGCTTAGTTACCAGCTTAATGAAATTCTCTCTTAAGGATGGAACTCTTGTACTACTACTCTAATTAAAACCTTAAATGTTCTGGTAAGTATAGGTTCATAATCATTTACAAATTACTGTAAAAATGCTATTTCTTTTAACTCAATAGTACACTAATTTAGGATTAATCATAACTGCTGCTATAGCAAACCTCACACTCATGACATGTACCTTTAACATGGAAAAGAATAAGTCTTGGTAGTAGATAGATTTTACAATCAGAAAGATATTTGGTACTCTATACATTTATATTCTTTATCTAAGCACTTAACAAAGTTCAATCTAATATATGAATAGCCAAGGGCCTGTTTTACACTATTTGAAGGTCATTCTTAAAGTAACAAAGGACGTACATGCTTATTAAATAACCTAAAAATCTTTGTCCATGTTACATATATTGTTTCATACAGAACACGAATCCCATGTACAAGAACATTAACCTCGGCAATAATATGAGTTTCTTTCCCAAAAATTTGTTTATAACATAGGAGAAATTTAGATATAAGAGATAAGCGGCTGAAACAAACTTCCAAAATCAGGATTTTCTACATCCAAATAATAACATGACTTTTGCCAGATTAATGTACACAGAATTTATTGTAAATCAATCGACAAGAATCAATCCAAAATCTACTGTAAGCCGATTGCAAGCGACTGATTTAATAGGGAAAAAGAGAAGTTAACAGGGGAAGAAGATGGACGGGCACTACGGCATATTGTTGAATAGCGAGTTAGGAACTGATTTACTCTAAAACAATCGACCAGCATCAATAGAAAATCTACTCTAAATCAATTAGAAGAAGAGAAGTTAATTTACTGTAAGTCGATTCTACTGTAAATCGATTGTAAATCAAAGAGAACAGAATTTACCTGGGAAAAAGATGGGCTGCCATTGACACACTCGCACTACCGTTGAGACACTGTAAATCACACTGCCATGACACAACATAGAGTTAGGTTTTTCTGGCTGCGAAGTCGATTCAAGAGGGAAATCGATTCTACTATAAATCGATTATAAATCGAAGAGAAGAGAATTTACCTGAGAAAAATGTGGGTTGCCATTGACGCACTCGCACTGCTGTTGACTTACTGTAAATTGTATTGCCGTTGATGCAGCAGACTGTTAGGTTTTCTCAGCAGGTATTTAGGATTGTTTTATTATTTTTCGTTCAACTGGGGAGTGAGGTTTTTAGTTCTATTATTTTCTAATTGGGGAGGGAAACATAAGGTTTTTAGTTCTATTATTTTCCAATTGGGGAGGGAAACATAAAAGGTATCAAAAAAATTGGAGGGAAAGATTTTCGCTTTTTCGTGCGGATAGTTAAAATAGTAAAAGATTAATTTTAATTAGTAATTTTTAGTGGCTATTATTTTTTATTTCTAGTAAAAGGATATCTTTTAATGGATAACGGTCATATGCGACTAATATTTAAGCTTAAAGAATTTATTAGCGACTATTGCTTTATTGCCGCTAAATAATTGCCGCCAAAGGCCTTTTTTATAGTAGTGTTCGGGCAAATTCTTAGGCTTCATGGTATCAAACAGGGGGATCAAGATTAACCCCGATAAAATCAAGGCCATCGAAGAAATCATGGTGGTAAACAAACTAAAGTCCGTGCAACGGCTGATAGGGCGAATAGCGGCTCTGGCAGATTCATATCAAGATTGTCCGACAATAGCCATCATTTCTTCTCTTTACTCAAAAGGAAAAACAACTTTGAATGGACTCTAGAATGCCAACATGCTTTAGAGGAGTTGAAACGATGTCTGACTAGCTCGCCTCTACTTCACACGCCAAAGGAGGTTGAAACATTGTATCTATACTTAGCCGTATCCGAAATAGCGGTAAGCGGCATGCTGGTTCGAGAAGAGCAAGGTGCGTAATTTCCTATTTATTATGTAAGCCAGACCCTAGGGGATGCCAAAACTAGGTATCCACACCTACAAAATTAGCTCTTGCATTAATAAGCGCAACGCAAAAATTGAAGCCCTATTTTCAATGCAATCGTATTTGTGCTCTAACAGCATATCCTCTCCGGAGCATATTGCACAAAACCGAGCTATCGGGCCGATTGGACAAATGGGACATCAAACTTAGGGGATATGATGTCGAGTATCAACCTCAAACGTCCATCAAGTCTCAGATTCTGGCAGACTTCGTGGCCAATTTTTTGCCCTCTCTCGTACTCTATGTAGAAAAGGAACTTTTACTAAAATTAGGCACGTCTTTCGAGGTATAGACTCTGTTCACCCACGGCACCACAAACGTGAGAGGATCCAGACTCGATATAGTCCTAAAGCTACCTCTGGGTGGTGTGATAGTCGATTCCCCTATTTCTAAAAGCGAAATCGGGTTTATGACATTTGGGTGGACAACCCTTTTCCTTTTGGGAATTGGGTTTGCAATTTGAAGAGTCGCCACCTAATGATTAAGTGCATTAGGACACTTAAAGAAAATTTAACTTAAGAAAGGACCAGAGAATGGGTAAGGGCTTGAAATTATCTCGAGGGGAAGGTGTTAGGCACCACTCAAGATCCACTAGTGTGGTTCCCATCCATACTACAATTGTGACTTTTAATACAAATGACAAATACAAGCAAGAATTGTAAATACTAAGTACTTTTACATATTGGTTGCAAATAAAAGAAGTACATGTGTTTTAAAGAGTGCTGAAATTTGGAAGTAGTTTTGCAACTAAAGAAAGGATACATAAGTAAAAGGGAAGGAGGGGGGGGTCAAATAAGTAATTAAAAAGGAAGTGAAAAGAGGCTAAAGTTTGAAAAACAACAGTATTGAAAATCGGGCAATTTAAAGAGAGATATGCATAATAGGAGTGAAAGAGTTGAATAAACTAAAAAAATTCTGGAAAAAAGGGGAAGTGAACAAGTAAAGAGGAAGAGGGGTACTAGGTTTATAAATAACATGGATCACCCCACACAACACCCGGTAACTATTTATGCGCGTGGTGTTATCACGTGGTCATCATATCCATGTCTACCTTTTCCCACCCTGTTAAGGTATTAAATGCGGAATAGTGTCGTTACTTATTGCATGCTAGTACCCGCCCCAATCCTATCAGTCCTGGAGGCACTTGGGACTACTAATCCTAAAGGGAAGGGAGGTTTGGCTTTTTAGAGTTTTAAAAGGACAAAATTCTAATGCGACAAACAAAATACATGAAGCAGTTAAGGGGAAAACACATAGCAGTTTAAAGGCTCAAACAGGCCTCCTCATTTAAAGCAGCAAATTGTTTAGCATGACTTACATATACTAGTTATGGTCTGAATTAAACTCAAACGTTAAGGCATGGCTAATTTATCACATATTTCTCAAATGAGAAGTCCGAATTAGGCCTACCCCTGGTTGTAGTTATCAAAGACTGATGCAGTTAGTTAATCACCTAATGGATTGCCTAGGTGAGACCTATAGGCATGATATCTAATAATGCGAAATGTACTGAGTTTTAAGGAAGGCTTGTTGATTATAGGAAAAAACGTAAGTTCTGCAGAATTTAAGCTACATTACTACTGATTTTACACTTATAGATGAAAGAGACGAATCAGATTCAATTGATTACTCATATGGGTATGATTTCTAAGCGTTGGTGGTTTTAAAACGATTATCAGGATGCAGAAATCCTATAGGCATGGTATCTAGGATGCAACTTGTTATGAATTTAACCTATATATTGTTTGCCTAATGACGTGTGTATATACAGAAGTGCGGAAAACCTATAATCATGATTTCTATATGCAGTAGTGCAGAAGCTTATAGACATGATTTCTAATAAAATGCATAACTTATAGGAAGGATTTTTTTATGCAGTAATGAAACAACTTATAGGCAGGATTTCTATATGTAGATGAAACAACTTATAGGCAGGATTTCTATATACAGGTGCATAAGCGAAAAACAGGCTGTGATTGTATAAATAAATACCTAAAGCATGATGTCTACCCACATGCATAACATGAGTGACCCTCCCCTTTTTACTATATACCACATAAGTTATTACAAATTATTACAACTCGAATGAATCAAGAAAAGTAAAATTACATCAGAAATTAAACTACAACCAAGGAGCCTAATTCAGACTCAAGGTCTATAATATGAAATAAACCAACTTCCAGAGATCAGATTTTCAAAGCCTCTCTCTTATTTGGGATGTGTCAAAGTTCCCAAGAGCCTCAAGTGGACTTCGGGCAGTGCTCACACCCCAAATACATTTCAGAATTAGATTATAGTGCAGTGTGGAAGGGCCAACCCTAAATGTCCAAGTTCAGAGAGAACTCAAGGTCCCAAGGCAAGGCTCATAGGATGGGGCAGAACTTAGAGTCTAAGAGTAAGTGAAAGTGCATAGAGAGAAATTAGGGAAAGCCATGGTAGGGTGGTGGTCATGTCCAGCAATTAAAAGTGTTGTCACACCCCTGACTAGCCGGTTAGCCAAAGTTGGGTGTTCGGATCCATTGAGGATCAGGTTCAGACCTGGGCAGCAATATAGATACTGCCAGGCCATGAGCCTTAACTCAAACACATAGAAGGGAGCGAGGGTACGGGCAATTTACAACAAACAGCAAATGCAAAGGGAGAATAGCATATTTAATACAGAACAAGAACATCAAGGTAGACAAGAGTGTAGAAACTGTAAAGTAAACACATAGGGAAGAAGCTGAAATCAAAATTGAGACATACAAGTTTCAGGGAGACAAACAAGTAAAACAGGAGTCTTGGAAAAGCCAAGTTGCAGGCAAGCAGTACAAAAGACCTCATAAGAGAGTAGAGTATTGAAAGAGTATTGTAATCGAGAGTGTGAGAATATTGAATTTGAAGTGTTCAATAATCGATGTGTGTTTGTAAGTATAAAAGAGTTGTGCCCTTTTTATAATGCAGCAAGCAAGTAAGAAAAGGTAAGGAAATATCATTGAAATCAATCTCCCTTTAATTAAGGGATTCTAATTTCTAACGGTAAAGGACAATTAAGGAAAGAGTTAATCAGAAATATTTCCCAAGCAGTACAATAAAGGGTAAATACATAGAAGTTATTTAAGGCAAAAGTCCAATGGTACACGGTTTGTGTAAAATAAGGAAAGAGAATCAATCAAACAGCTAGTGAAATCAAAGTTACAGGCTTTTACTCGAATGAACCAAGTCAGGAAAGGGGTAAAGAAAGGTTTAATTTAAAGGAAATCAATAACAATAAAGTAAACCCTATTAAAGGAATTCAGAATCAATTAGTAGTTGGCACAACCCCTTTTGAAAGAAGAACTTCTCATATATAAAGCAGACAAATCAAACAAAAGAGTCGTCTGTTACTTAGAAAAATAGTCTAACATTCAAAGGTTCAGAATCATAAGCAAGAGGGGGTACAAGACCATTTTGCAGACTCACAATGAGTCTGAGAGTCCAGGGTCCCAAAGTGGAATCCTAACTCGAACACAAAATCAAAATCGCCAAAGGAAACCCTAAACACTAGGGTTTCAAATCGAATCAAACATAGAAATGAGAAGGCGAGCCGTTAAAACATACTTAGAGGTCTCTTTTAGAGACTGATGAGAAACAAACGGACATGATACCAAGAAAGAAAGTTGATTCAAGATCATGAAGAACATATTTGAGAGAACTCGGAACCTAAACAAATTCAGAAGAAATAGGTGATACAAACTTAAACAAAAGTAGATGAAATATGTTTAGCAAGAACACGAATAGAGTTCATTAAAATAAAATCAAAGAACTCAACGGTAAACACATATAGTAAAAGAGCAAAGAAAACATAACAAGGATTAACATGTGAGCACAGGAGTAATATGTATAGTAGAAAAAGAAAAGTAGAAAGTCAGTACATGCATAGTAAGAAGAAATCACACGAGCATGATATAGACAAACATACATAAAGAAAAGAAGAAGAAGAAGAATCAGAAAGATGTTTTTGAAAAAATCCTTTCAGAAACCCTAAATCGAGGACAGATGATTTTCAAAAGAAAATTTGGGGAAAATAATTTAGAAATCCAGGAGAACACAAATACATCATAGATCTTAAGAAAACAAAAGAGAAAACCTCGAATAGCTTAAGGTTTTGGAAAAACTCTAAAAATGAGAAAGGCTTGGAAGAAGGTCCGATCTTGAGTCGGATGAGTTAGAATCAGGCTCCTAATGTTTTAGGTACGCCGGAGCAGGCCTGAGAAATCATAGAACTGCAGATCTGAGAGGATCTGAAGGAGAACCATCGAGGTCAGGTCTCGAAGCTTCGAAAAACCATGGTTTGATGGTGGAGGGAGGTGATACCAACCATTCATGGCCTGAGAAGCCATGGATTCCGGTGAAAGGCGGTTGAAAGGGGTAGGAGGAGGCAAGGGTTCTGAAGAGCTTTGAGAGAGTTTGGGATTCAAAGGAGGCAGATTAGGTGAAATGGGGGATTAGGGTAGGTCGTTCAGGGTTAAAAAGGGTAAGAGGGGGTTTATGGTCGTTGATCAAAATGATAAACGGTCTGGATCAAAGATAGGAAACGGGCGGATTTTAAATTAAGTCGGGGGACCGGGTTGAAATGAAATTGGGATGGTCCAAATATGGGTAAAATTGGGTCAATTTAAGGTTAAAATTGAAATGCAAAAGAGGCTATAATTGAAAAAAAGGGAGGCTAAATGTTAAATGGCCAATTTTTCCCTTTTTATTTTGAAAAAATAGTGAAAATGATTTTAAAAGTAAATTAAAAGTACTTAACTAATTTATAATATATAAATATTAATTAAAAAATATTGAAACCAATCTTACAATTATATAAATGCTATTAATCTTAGAATATGCTAAAATTGCAATTGTATGCAATTTAACTTTAAAAATACCAGATAAATTTATAAAAATATAAAAAAATCACCTTAACTATATTTTAGTATAAATATGAGAATCAAATAAATTATTCACCAAAATTAATAGTTTTGTGGATAATTACTGATTTTTGTATTGCTAAAAATGGACAATAAATTGATTTTAAAATCTTTAAAAATTGGGAAAAATATCAAAAACCTCGGGCATGCTTATATATGCATATACATGTTATTTTGAAAATATTTTGTATGTAAAAAATATATAGAGAAAAATTGGGTATCAACAGCTGCACATCCTTACCCAGGAAGAATGAAAGAGTTGTCGGGTAAAGATATGATGGCCAATTTTGACCAAATGGAACGGTTTCAAGAGATTGACCATGCTCCGGTTCCTGAGCTGCCTACATAACCCTGTTCTTACAGGAATCAGGCCATATGTAGTTCGGGATCCATCGGCGGAATATGTCGATGGAGATTTTCGGAAAACGGACGTGATATTCAGGTTAAGAAAGATGGTTGAAGTCTAGTAGGCTGCGGGAACTGGAGCAGGATCGCTCCTACTGAGACGGCCGTTGCTAGCCGGTTTACCTACAAATGAGCAACGCGAACATGTATATATTGCATAAGTTTAAACATGATGCAAGTTCCCGTTGGACCATGAATGTTGTCTTTGGACGGTTTGGATGACGTCCTCAGACCATGATGCCCTGGGCCATGAAGTGCATAATAAAGGATTTGCAGGCTATGAAATAATGTTCTCGTGCTATGAGAATGACGCCTCCGAACTATGATACCTTTGAATAATGATATGCAGGAGATAAAATGGGGTCCTCAGGCCATGGCATGGCATTCTCGGGCTATGAAAATGGTGCCTCCGAATAATGACGCCTTCAACAATTTGGCGATCTTTCAGCCCATGAAATGCAGAAGGTGGCGATCTTTCAGCCGATGCAAGATGTAAATGAAGTGCCGATATTCCAGTCATACCATAAATGTAAATAAAATGGCGATCTTTCAGCTGATGCAGGATTTAAATGAAGGGGCGATATTTCAGCCATGCAAGAAATGTAAATAAGATGGCGATCTTTCAGCCGATGCAGGATTTAAATGAAGTGGCGATATTTCAGCCATGCAAGAAAGAAATGAAGTAGCAATATTTCAGCCATGCAGATGGAGGTAGAGCTTAATCTCGAAAGGCAGGAAGGCAGCCTTATGCAATGCAGAAAAATGCAGATGGAGGTAGATCTTAACCTCGGAAGGTAGAAAGGTAGCCTTACGCCATGCAGAAATGCAAATTGAGACAGAGCTTAGTCTCAAAAGGTAGAAAGGTAGCCTTATGCAATGCAGAAATGCAAATGGAGACAGAGCTTAGTCTCGAAAGGCAGAAAGGTAGCCTTATGCAATGCAGAAATGCAAATGGAGACAGTGCTTAGTCTCGGAAGGCAGAAAGGTAGCCTTATGCAATGCAGAAAAGTAAAAGGCGAACAGTAGTAAAATCTCTAACCTAATGGCTTGATAGCTAATAGCTGATTGGGATATTGTGGCTGCTGGAAGATGTTGTGTGCGAATAGAAAATGTGAATAGGTGATGGTTTTGAGGGTCGTATTCCCGAAAAGTATGAGTGTGTAAATGCATTCGGTGATTTACAACTTGGGTGCCTACATCCAAAGAAAAATCATGAGTTTTGTAGAGGGGAAAGGTTAGTTCGTATTCCCCCTGGACTTTGTTTGTCCTGCTTGGCTCTGTTTTCAGTGATGTTATGTATCATTGGGGTAGCGTCGCTGAACAAAGCAATCTTGATAATAGACAGGCATGATTAAGTAAAAATGTAACATAAATACATAATTGAAAAATAGTTTTCTTTAGATGAATCGGCGACTATGACGTGGTTTAAGACATTTCAACCTCTCTTGCTCCAGAATTTTGAGGGTCCTCCTCAAAATTCTGCCCCAGTTTACTGGGTTGATACTTCTGATGGCTGCTTGCGATGATCGGCTTAAGTTACCTCAAAATTCTGCCCCAGTTTCCAATTGCGGGGGAAATAAAAATTTTATTGAATTGTGACTGAACCCATAAGGCTGCCTACGTATCCCCTCTTAAATGGGAATCAGGTCAGACATAGTTCAAATTACATCATAATCATAAATGGTTACACATAGTATCGCTTCACTGCATCTGAATTGATAGGCTTCGGCCAAACTTCTCCGTCCATTTCTGCGAGTATGAGGGCTCCTCCTATTAGAACCCGGTGAACCATGTATGGACCCTGCCAGTTGGGAGAGAACTTCTCTTTGGCCTCATCCTGATGCGGGAAAATCTTCTTTAACGCTAGCTGCCCCGGTGTGAATTATCTCAGCTGGACTCTTTTGTTGAAGGCTCTGGACATTCTGTTCTGGTAAAGCTAACCATGACAAACTGCATTCATTCTTCTTCCATCTGTAAGGGCTAACTGCTTGTAGCGGCTCTTTACCCATTCTGTGTCGTCGAGTTCTGCTTCCTGTATGATCCTCAAGGAAAGAATTTCTACTTCGGTGGGAATGACCGCTTCTGTACCATAAACCAACATATAGGGGGTTGCACCAGTTGATGTGCGGACTGTGGTTAGATACCCCAATAAAGCAAATGATAGCTTCTCATGCCACTGTTTATGCTTTTCCATCATCTTCCTTAGTATCTTCTTGATATTCTTATTAGCGGCCTCTACAGCTCCGTTCATCTGAGGTCTGTAGGCTGTAGAATTCTTGTGTTTGATCTTGAAGGTTTCACACATAGCCTTCACCAAATCACTATTGAGGTTGGAGCCGTTGTCAATAATAATTGATTCTGGAATCCCGAATCGGCAAACGATACGATCACGGACAAAGTCTGCCACGACCTTCTTGGTCACTACTCGGTAAGATGCCGCTTCAACCCATTTGGTGAAATAGTCAATTGCTACTAAACCCGTGCCCGTTTGATGCGGCAAGTTCGATTGGTCCGATAACATCCATTCCCCAAGCGGCGAATGGCCATGGTGAGCTTATTGCATTAAGCTCGCTTGGAGGCACTTTTATCATGTCTGCATGGATCTGACAACGGTGGCACCTTCGGACATACTGGAGCAATCCGTCTCCATATTCATCCAAAAATAACCAGCTCGGAGTATCTTCTTGGCTAAGACAAAACCGTTCATATGTGGACCGTAGGTCCCAGCATGAATTTTCCCTAGCAGTTTAGATGCTTCCTTCGCATCAACACACCTTAACAAGCCCAAATTCAAAGTTCTCCTAAACAGGATTCCTCCGATGTGGAAGAAATTGTTGGACAATATTCGAAGTGTGTGTTTCTGAATAGCATTTGCAAGCTCTGGATATTCTCCTTTGGCTAAAAATTCCCCGATATTGTGAAACCAAGGCTTTCCATCTGCTTCTTCCTTGACATGAGCAGAGTAGGCTGGCTGATCATGAATCTTCACTGGAATAGGGTTTATGAAGTTCTTATCTGGATGCTGAATCATAGATGATAGGGTGGCCAGTGCGTCGGCAAACTCATTCTGGATTCTGGGAGCATGCCAAAATTCTGTCTTTGTGAACCTCTTCCTCAACTCCTTTACATGATGCAGGTATGGGAGTATCTTGGAGTTCTTGGTTGCCCATTATTCTCAGACCTGATGTATAAGTAAGTCTGAATCTCCAATCACTAGAAACTCTTGGATGTTCATGTCAATGGCTATCTTGAGCCCTAAGATGCAGGCTTCGTACTAGGCCATATTGTTAGTGCGGGGGAACCTGAGCTTGGTGGATACCGGATAATGCTGGCCAGTTTATGATATTAGGATTGCTCCTATGCCAACTCCTTTGAAATTTGTTGCTCCATCGAAAAACATCCTCCAACCATCATAGGATTCTGCAATGTCTTCTCCTACAAATGATACCTCCTCATCCGGAAAATACGTCTTTAAGGACTTGTATTCTTTGTCCACATGGTTTTTTGCAAGGTGATCTGCTAATGCCTATCCTTTGATTGCTTTCTGAGATACGTAGACAATGTCGAACTCACTTAGCAAGATTTTCCACTTGGCTAGCTTGCCAGTGGATATGGGCTTCTGAAAGATGTACTTCAATGGGTCCATTCTTGATAGGAGATACGTGGTGTAAGCACTAAAATAGTGCCTCAATTCAGAGCTACCCAAGTCAGGGCACAACAGGTGCTTTGCAACAGAGAATACCGGGCCTCATATGGGGTGAACTTCTTGCTGAGGTAATAGATGTCCTGCTCTTTTCTCCGTGTTTCATCATGCTACCCCAGAACGCAACAAAATGCTCTATCTAGTACCGCAAGGTAGAGTAACAGGGGTCTACCTGGCTCGGGCGGGACCAAAACTGGCGGTGTTGACAAGTACTCCTTGATTCTGTTGAAGGCCTTTTGGCAGTCATCTGTCCATTTGGTAGCGACGTCCTTCTTCAGCATCTTAAAGATTGGCTCACAGATGACAGTAGACTGTGCTATGAACCGGCTGATGTAGTTAAGTCTCCCCAAGAAACTCATTACTTCTTTCTTGTTCTTTGGCGGTGGCAATTATTGAATAGCTTTTACCTTTGATGGATCCAATTCTATCCCTCGGCGACTTATAATGAACCCCAAAAATTTCCCAGCTGGAACCCCGAATGCACATTTTGCGGGATTCAATTTCAGGTTGTATCTTATCAGTCTATTAAAGAATTTCCTTAAATCTTCCATGTGATCAGTGGCTTTCTTGGACTTATTGATGACGTCGTCTATATACACTTCGATTTCCTTGTGTATCAAGTCATGGAAAATGGTAGTCATGGCCCTCATGTAGGTGACCCCAGCATTCTTTAACCCAAATGGCATCATCTTGTAACAATGCATCCCCCACGGTGTAATGAAGGTCGTTTTCTTAGCATCTTCCTCATCCATCCATATCTGATGGTACCCAGCAAAACAATCGACGAATGACTGCAGCTCATGCTTGGTGCAATTGTCAATCAAGATGTGTATATTTGGTAAGGGGAAGTCATCTTTGGGACTCGCCCGGTTGAGGTCCCGGTAGTCGACACAAACTCTAACCTTCCCGTCCTTCTTCGGTACTGGCACGATATTGGGTAACCACGTCGGATACTCTACTACCCTGAGAACCTTAGCTTTGACCTGCTTAGTGACTTCTTCCTTGATTTTCAAACTTATATCTGGCTTGAACTTTCTGAGCTTCTGCTTCACTAGCGGACAGGCCGGATCAGTCGGCAATTTGTGTGCCACAAATGGATGTGCTTAGATCGGTCATGTCATCGTATAACCAGGCAAATATGTCTTCATGCTCTCTTAGGAACTCTGTATATTCTTTCTTTTCTGATGGTGACAAATGGACATTGATTCGTGTTTCTTTGATGTTTTCTGCATCTCCCAGGTTGACAATCTCAGTCTCGTCCAATTTGGACTTAGGCCTATTTTTGAAATTCTCAACTTCCTTAACAATCTCTTCCGGTATATCATCTTCCTCTGAATCCATGTCCATTTTTTGCATTGTCTCGTTGCGTGTAACAGTCATTGGTTCATCAAGCTAAGTAATGGTAACATTTTTTGAGTAAAGTAATGAAAAATAATAAGCGTAAGATTTATAAGAAACTGAAATACTTTAATAAATTCCATAAATGTTTTGAACATCAGAGCTCTTTCTTGCAAAAAATAAAAATGCGAAAGGAAAATAAACTAGTAAAACAAAATAGTGCGTGGTTCTTTGTTCAGCCTTGCTACCTCGAGGCGCGCCGGGCTATGGTGGTTTTGACGATCCAGTTATCGAGGCACACTCCTTTGTTTACAGCTTGTATAGAAGGGCCTTCGTCCCCCTCCTCCTAAAAAATAACACAGTTATCCATGTCATCATCTCCTAGGAACAAGTTCTTCATTGCTGCTAGTACTTCCTCTTCTTCTGACCCATAGATGATTTCGGCCGGTTGGAAAGTCTGCTTCAGACGGGGTATCGGCTGCTCCAATGGATAGCAAGGACCACGCCAGGGTGGCGACCATTCCTTGAATTATTCCCAGGTAGACTTATATCCCAATTTGAAGGTGGTGTCGTGCTTCTTGAGCTTGATGGGCTTAGCGATTCCCTGGAGATCTTGTCGAGTCCTTTGCTAGGCTCATACCCGCTCCAATTCAGTATGCTTTCAATTTTGTTATCCCACCATTTATCTTTATCGACGGGTTGACTCGCTCGATGTAGTGGTAAGTTTCCCCACCTATCCTTCCTCTTCCTCCAATCGCTGGGATGGTCTAGCGGCTATATATAGGATTGCTACCGTCACCTCCTGGTGATTCCACTCAAATTTCACTTCCTGATGTAGTGTTGATGCCATGGCCCCAGCGGTATGAATCCATGGTCATCCCAATAATAGATTGTAAGATGTCGGCACATCTATCACTTGAAAATCAACATCAAACCAAGTAGGACCCATTTGCAAGCGTAAGCTAATTTCCCCAATAGTGGACCTTTGAGAACCGTCGAAAGCCTTAACGTTGATGGCCCATCCTTGATTTCATGCAGCCCTTTTCCTAATGTCCTGAGTGTTACCAACGGACAAATACTGAGACTGGACCCTCCGTCAACCAGGATCCTGGTAATAAAATAATTTTTGCACTGCACAGTGATGTGCAATGCCTTGTTGTGACTTAATCCTTCCGGTGGCATCTCATCCTCGTGGAAAGTGATTTTGTGACTCTCCAACACTTGACCTGCCATATTCGCCATTTCCCCTTGAGTGATGTTTTTTGGTACATATGCCTCACTCAGCACCTTCAACAAGGCATTTTTGTGTGTATCAGAACTCTGTAGCAAAGCCAGGATGGAGATCTGGGCCAGTGTTTTGTTCAGCTGGTCAATGACTGAGTATTCCTTTGCTTGTATCTTTCTCCAGAGATTTTTAGGCCCGGTTTCAATGAAGGCTTTTCGACCAGAGGTTTGCTTACTCGACTCGGCCAAGTGTTCTCGGGGTATAAACCCTGCCGGTTCTTGTCATACCCTGTGCCGCAACTGCTTCCCCGAACTTGACCTTTCCTTTCCTTCTTGCCTCGGCTGTGTAGTCCCATGGTATGGCTTTTGTGTGGGATGGTGCTATGGCTGTCATTGCTACTAGGATGGGCACCCTTGCTTTGGAAGGTAATACAGCAACTTCAAATGGCTCAGGTGCCTTTGTGGTCCCAAATTCGACCTCAATTGGTATTGGTGTCTTTGCAGAGTCTAGCATTTCAAATTCAAGTGGTATGGACATGTTCACCTCAGTATCTTCAGAAGGCTGAATTTGGACCACAATCGGATTAAGAGTGACTGTTGGTTTCTTTGGATCGTCACCTTCCGTGATCAAACCGATTGATCCTTTGGGATCCCAGTCGTCCTCTATTTCAATCATATGAAAACCTCCACCCTTGTGGTCTGGTAGAGGGTTATTGCGGACATTCGGAGCAAGCTCCTTTTCCACAATAATCTTGTTGTCAATCAAATCTTGGATCCTGTCCTTCAAGGAATGGCATTCATCAATAATATGCCCCTTCATGCCAAAATGGTATGCACAGGTTTTTTTTTGGTTGACCCATTGGGAAGGGTTTTCAGGGGTTATAGCAGGGATAGGGGTGACATAACCAGCAACTTTGAGTCTCTTGTACAGCTGGTCGATTGGTTTAGCAATGGTGGTATACTGTTTGGGAGGTCTGTGGTCAAAATTTGGTCGAGGTCTAGGAGAGTTTTGGCGAGAAGGAGGTGATTGATAGTGGGATGGTTGAGTGTTGTAATCTTGGTAGACGGGTGCGGGTTGGGAATATCTGGGTGAAACAGGTTGGTATGTAGGAGGTGGAGGAGATTGATAGGTAGGTGGTGGAGCTTGGTAGGAAGGTACGGGTGTTTGGAAATTTGGAGTGGGTTGATATTTAAGTGGAGATATCAAGTAGGTTTGGTATTTGACAGGTGATTTGGTTCTCTGTGCAACCATTACGGCACTTACGTCTCTTTTCTTGGACGTGCCACCAGACTATAGAGCCTTGTTGGTAGCCTGCAAATCTTCAAAGTTGGTAACCATACCACTCTTGATACCTTCTTCAATCCTTTCTCCTAGCTTGATGATGTCAGAAAATTTATGGTTCTCGATCAGCATCAGTCTTTCATAGTATTGCGGATGCTGAGCCCAGACAAAAAATTTGTTCATTTTTTCTTCCCCTAAAGCGGGTCGAACCTTAGCACCCTCTCATCTCCAACGAGTGGCATACTCGCAGGATATTTCTGTGGGTTTCTTCTTTAAATTCTGAATGTAAAACACGTCCGGTGCATTTTCCATGTTGAACCTGAACCTATCTATGAAGTCGGACGCCATACTAACCCAGTTTGACCACTTCTTTGGGTCTTGGCTAATGTACCAAGATAGAACATCTCTTTTCAGGCTCCTCATGAAAAGCTTCATGCGGATCTTCTCATCTTTTCCTACTTCGACCAGCTTGTCACAGTATGTCCTTAAGTGAAACCTTGGATCCCATGTACCATCGAACATTTCGAACCTGGGAGGTTTGTACCCCTCGGGCATATCGACATCGGGCTGTATGTATAGATCTTCATAGTTTAGCCCCTCAATTCCTTTACTTCGTTCAACGCCTTGGATCCTGGTGGTCAGCTTCTTAAGTTCTTCCGCCAAATTTCTGATGAGCAAATCCTTATCATCGGACTCGGGTGTGCTTGAGATGGGTTGTGTAGGATACGTCACAGTTTCCACATAGATGGGGGTGTTGTGTTGGTTGTGGCAGTGGTCATTTGTGGAGTTCAATGGTTCCAGGATGAGCGACGGACTGTTGTTGGGAGTGTGGCAAGTATTGCAATGGTGGTGACGAGCGGGTTGCTTTGGGACACTTTGTGGAGGTACGGGATTCTGAGTAACTTCTGAGGCGGCAAGGGAAAATGACAGACTTGCCAAATTTCGGACTTGATCAAGCTCTTCTTGGAATTTCAGTAACTTTTGCTCTATTTGAGAAGCATTCTCCTTGGGGACCGTGGCACTAAGAGTGATCTATACCCGTTCAGCTGAGTTGTTTGAATCTACCATTCTTCTTTTGCCTTTGTGCTTGGCAGGACTGGGATGAGGAGTAGGTGGAGGGCCCCTGGATCTGGTAAAATATGCTGATGTTGCCAGAGTTCATGAACTAATATATGAGGAGGGGAATAAACAAAAGGAAAAACAAAAAGGTATCAAGTTAGTAAGGATTATAAGAAAAGATGTTGCAATATTTAAACATGTAGTGCAGGAAATATAAAGCGTGCCCTAATTTTGGGGCCTCATTATGCCCGAGGTAGGCCTAGCGACAAGTAAATTTGGAGAACTTAGAATACTAAATGCCTCATTTTATTTATAAGAAAATAAGACGAATCCCAAAAAGACACTAAATAACATGGAATAAAATGTCACTAATGGTCATAGGCCTTATTACATTTTCAAAGGAAAAGAAAACTCCTATCTATTTGGTCCCAGAAGGACCTTCCCCAGATTCGGCAGTGTTGGCTCCCTTGTATAGCTCTCCCAGCTCGCGCAGTCCCAGCAGCAAGTAGGCCCTGGATAGGTGTCCGCCTTCATTTCTTTCAGCAACTCGGCAACCTTCGACCCTCTTCAGAAACTTCTTTTCCAGTTCTACTATGCCCCGCTCCAAGTAGATTAGTAATTTGTTGGCACTGACAGCCATATCCTTTCATTTTCCAATTAGTTTTTGATTGGCTTCTTGTATTTCATGGTGCTCATTTTCACATTCCCACATCCTCTTGCGCAGTTGGTTGTATTTTACCTTTTTTCAGCCTTCTCATCAATGATCCTATGACCTCGAACAAACCCGGGCTGACCCAAATTGTTGTGATTGTCTTCCAGCCAGCCAAAATAGTGTGGGGTACAACCAGCATGGTAGCGATCTGGTTCGATAGTATCCCTTCCCATAACGATTTTGCAATGCCACATGTGTTGGGCTTGGCACTTGTAAGGGCTGTCGTCGTCCTGGAAGTCGGCTCTAAAGTGATTCATCTTGTCGACCCTTGGTATAACCTGCTTCCTACCTGCCTGTCTCATGACTCGAAGAGGGACATAAGGATAAGTTCCTCTCAAACCGATGAGTATAAGAAACGGCGCATCCCTAGATCGAATAAATTCTTCAGTAGGGAACCACTCGAACATCCATTGCACTCGGTCCTCAGTAAGATTGTCAAAGAGTTCGACCCATTCTCTCGCATTTCTGGTTGGGCAAACATGTTGGGCATGTAATTCATTCGTTTTGGGTAATGAAAGGCGATATGATCGTCGCAGTCTCTACGATGGATTTCCTGTCGTACTCACCCTTTTGGAGGTGTTCCAGGAGCCATAATTGGAGTAGCATATTACAACCCTCGAAATGTTTGACTCCCTTTTGACATATTTCTAGGGCTCAGTATATTTCTCCAACTATCATTGGCACAAGACTGAATGGTTGTCCGTTAATTCCTTCCATTAAGGTTTTGGTGACCATGGCTAGCCTGGTATGGATCCTTTTTTTCTTCATTGGAAACACTATCATCCCCAAGAAACAGAACATGAAGATAAAGACCCTTCGATGGATGTGCCCCAATGAGGTGAGGGTGAACTCGTCAGGATAAGTACGGTAAGATTTGTTGTGACCGTACATTTTCATACAAATAGTCAAAGGGAATGTATGACTCATTCAAACATGTCAAGTCTGGATTCTTATTTAGACCCATCATTTTGAGAAAACCCCTATCCTTGCGATTTTCTGGCATTAGCAAACCCGGAGTTTCCCATGGTATCCCGGCTAGTCCTCCTATTTCCTCAAGCAAAGGCATCATCTCAATGTCCCCAAAGCGAAATACCGAACTATCGCAATCCCAAAATAGAGTAGAAGCTTCAATAATTTTGTTGTTGGGTTGAATTTCTAGGAGGGAAGGTAGGTTTCCTAGATACTTCCTGACAAGAGCTTGATCGCTGGAATGAAGATCTCCCCACCAACTCAGCAATTTGTTGGTGGATGTTGGTAACCATGCCGAATCTGGGGACTTCGTGCCTCATTTTCTGCAAGACAAAAGGTTAGGCCGTTACCCCCGCTAGACTCGACTATTTAAATATCAATAATTGGCATAAGCAGCATTTAGTTCTACAAATAAATGCACAGATGTGGTAGTGTCCATTTGGGTTCCAAGGAAACCCATTGGACCTTGGATAAGGCTATCTTAAAGAGTCATTATGCGGACAACATAACTGACTCGTCTAGGTTTGACCATGATGCATGCATAATTTAAAGAGAAATGGTTTCTATGGGGTATTAGACTGGTACCCTTTAGCGGACAACTCAAACGGGAAAGGCACGGAACCGTCGACTACACCGTTGATCGACTGATTTTACCGCAAATACGCCTTTGCCAAATTTAGGGGGTGATAATATCGGAAGGGCGCAACCACTCATTATAAGTGTTGATATGGTATTTTTTTGGCACGAATGGAATATGATATTGAATATGCAGTTACAAGTTGTCACGTATTTTCACGTTCATAAAGTAATAATTACAACAGTTTCTCATAATTTACAACAGCATTGAAGGAAAGCGATAAAGGAAGGCATTAAGAGAAATAAAGAAAGAAACAAAGAGCCAAGTTAGTTTCGTAGTAGAAGAAAGAATAAATACTTAAAAACAAGACATGTAAAGAAGCATAAAGTCATAAATAGCATGAAATGGTAAAAGTCTTAAAGACATCCCCAGTAGAGTCGCCATGCTGTCGATGCCCCCTATTTCTAAAAGTGAAATCGGGTTTATGACATTTAAGCGGACAACTCTTTTCCTTTTGGGAATTGGGTTTGCAATTTGAAGAGTCGCCACCTAATGATTAAGTGCATTAGGACACTTAAAGGAAATTTAACTTAAGAAAGGACCAGAGAATAGGTAAGGGCATGAAATTATCTCGAGCGGAAGGTGTTAGGCACCCCTCAAGATCCACTAGTGTGGTTCCCGTTCATGCTACAATTGTGACTTTTAATACAAACGACAAATACAAGCAAGCATTGTAAATACTAAGTACTTTCACATAATGGTTGCAAATAAAAGAAGTACATGAGTTTTAAAGAGTGCTGAAATTTTGAAGTAATTTCGCAACTAAAGAAAGGATACACAAGTAAAAGGGAAGGGGGGTCAAATAAGTAATTAAAAAGGAAGTGAAAAGAGGTGGAAGTTTGAAAAAAAACAGTATTGAAAATCGGGCAATTTAAAGAGAGATTTGCATAATAGGAGTGAAAGAGTTGAAGAAGCTAAAAAAATTCTGGGAAAAGGGGAAGTGAATAAGTAAAGAAGAAGGGGGGTCCTAGGTTTATAAATAACATGGATCACCCCACACAACACCCGATAACCATTTATACGCGTGGTGTTATCGCGTGGTCATCATATCCATGTCTACCCTTTCCCACCTCGTTAAGGTATTAAACGTGAAATAGTGTCGTTACTTATTGCATGCTAGTACCCGCCCCAATCCTATCAGTCCCGGAGGCATTTGGGACTACTAATCCTAAAGGGAAGTGAGGTTTGGCTTTTCAGAGTTTAAAAAGGACAAAATTCTAATGCGACAAACAAAACACATGAACCAGTTAAGGGGAACACACATAGTAGTTTAAAGGCTCAAACAGGCCTCCTCATTTAAAGAAGCAAATTGTTTAACATGACTTACATATACTGGTTATGGTCTGAATTAAACTTAAACGTTAAGGCATGGCTGATTTATCATATATTTCTCAGATGAGAAGTCTGAATTAGGCCTACCCCTGGTTGTAATTATCAAAGACTGATGCAGTTAATTAATCACCTAATGGATTGCCTAGGTGAGACCTATAGGCATGATATCTAATAGTGCGAAATGTACTGACTTTTAAGGAAGGCTTGCTGATTATAGGAAAAAACGTAAGTGAATTTAAGCTACATTGCTACTGATTTTAGACTTATAGATGAAAGAGGCAAATAAGTAGAAGTGTATAGAAGCTTATAGACATGATTTCTAATGAAATGCATAACTTATAGGCAGGATTTTATATGCAGTAATGAAACAACTTATAGGCAGGATTTTTATATGCAGATGCATAAACTTATAGGCTGGATTTCTATATGCAGATGAAACAACTTATAGGCAGGATTTCTATATGCATGTGCATAAGCAAAAAACAGGCCATGATTGCAGAAATAAATGCCTAAAGCATGACGTCTACCCACATGCATAACATGAGTGACCCTCCCCTTTTCACTATATACCCCATAAGTTATTATAAATTATTACAACCCGAATGAATCAAGAAAAGTAAAATTACATCAGAAAGGTAGACAAGAGTGTAGAAACTGTAAAGTAAACACATAGGGAAGAAGCTGAAATCAAAATTGAGACATACCAGTTTCAAGGAGACAAACAAGTAAAACAGGAGTCTCGGAAAAGCCAAGTTGCAGGCAAGCAGTACAAAAGACCTCATAAGAGAGTAGAGTATTGAAAGAGTATTGTAATCGTGAGTGTGAGAATATTGAATTTGAAGTGTTCAATAATCGATGTGTGTCTGTAAGTATAGAAGGGTTGTGCCCTTTTTATAATATAGCAAGCAAGTAAGAAAAGGTAAGGAAATATCATTGAAATCAATCTCCCTTTAATTAAGGGATTCTAATTTCCAGCGGGTAAAGGACAATTAAGGAAAGAGTTAATCAGAAATATTTTCCAAGCAGTACAATAAAGGGTAAATACATAGAAGTTATTTAAGGCAAAAGTCCAATGGTACAGGTTTGTGTAAAATAAGGAAAGAGAATCAATCAAACAGCTAGTGAAATCAAAGTTACAGGCTTTTACTCGAATGAACCAAGTCAGGAAAGGGGTAAAGAAAGGTTTAATTTAAAGGAAATCAGTAACAATTAAGTAAACCCCATTAAAGGAATTCAGAATCAATTAGTAGTTGGAAAAAACCCTTTTGAAAGAAGAACTTCTCATATAGAAAGCAGACAAGTCAAACAAAAGAGTCGTCATGTTGCTTAGAAAAATAGTCTAACATTCAAAGGTTCAGAATCATACGCAAGAGGGGATACAAGTTCAGTTTGCAGACTCACAATGAGTCTGAGAGTCCAGGGTCCCAGAGTGGAACCCTAACTCGAACACAAAATCAAAATCTCCAAAGGAAACCCTAAACACTAGGGTTTCAAATCGAATCAGATATAGAGATGAGAAGGCGAGCTGTTAAAACAGACTCAAAGGTCTCTTTTAGAGACTAATGATAAACAAACAGACATGATACCAAGAAAGAAATTTGATTCAAGATCATGAAGAACATATTTGATAGAACTCGAAACTTAAACAAATTCAGAAGAAATAGGTGATACAAACTTAAACAAAAGTAGATGAAACATGTTTAGAAAGAACACGAACAGAGTTCAGTAAAACATAATCAAAGAACTCAACGGTAAACACATCTAGTAAAAGAGCAAAGAAAACATAACAAGGATTAACATGTGAGCACAGGAGTAACATGTATAGTAGAAAAAGAAAAGTAGAAAGTCAATACATGCGTAGTAAGAAGAAATCACACGAGCATGATATAGACAAACATACAAAAAGAAAAGAAGAAGAAGAAGAAGAAGAAGAAGAAGAATCAGAAAGATGTTTTTGAAAAAATCCTTTCAGAAACCCTAAATCAAGGACAGATGATTTTGAAAAGAAAATTTGGGGAAAACAATTTAGAAATCCAGGAGAACACAAATACATCATAGATCTTAAGAAAACAAATAGAGAAACCTCGAATAGCTTAGGGTTTCGGAGAAACCCTAAAAATGAGAAAGGCTTGGAAGAAGGTCCGATCTTGAGTCGGATGAGTTAGAATCAGGCTCCTAATGCTTTAGGTACGCCGGAGCAGGCCGGAGAAGCCATAGAACTGCAAATTTGAAAGGATCTGAAGGAGAACCATCGAGGTCGGGTCTCAAAGCTTCGAACAACCACGGTTTGATAGTGTAGGGAGGTGAGTACCAACCATCCATGGCCTGAGAAGCCATGGATTCCGGTGAAAGGCGGTTGAAAGGGGTACGAGGAGGCTAGGGTTCCGAAGAGCTTTGAAAGAGTTTGGGATTCAAAGGCGGCGGATTAGGTGAAATGGGGGATTATGGTTGGTCGTTCAAGGTTAAAAAGGTAAGGGGGGTTTATGGTCGTTGATCAAAATGATCAATGGCCTAGATCAAAGATAGGAAACGGGCAGATTTTAAATTGGGTCGGGGGACCGGGTTGAAATAAAATTGGGATGGTCCAAATAGGGGTAAAATTGGGTCAATTTAAGGTTAAAATTGAAATGAAAAAGAGGTTGTAATTGAAATAAAGGGAGGCTAAACGTTAAATGGCCAGATTTTCCCTTTTTATTTTGTAAAAATAGTGAAAATGATTTTAAAAGCAAATTAAAAGTACCGAACTAATTAATTATATATAAATATTAATTAAAAAATATTGAAACCAATATAACAAGTATATAAATGCTATTAATCTTAGAATAGGCTAAAATTGCAATTGTATGCAATTTAGCTTTAAAAATACCAGATAAATTTGTAAAAATATACAAAAATTACCTTAACTATATTTTATTATATATATGAGAATAAAATAAATTATTCACCAAAATTAATAGTTTTGGGGATAACTACTGATTTTTGTACTGTTAAAATGGACAATAAATTAATTTTAAAAATCTTTAAAAATTGTAAAAAGTACCAAAACTCTTGGGCATTCTTATATATGCATATAAATGTTATTTTAAAAGTATTTTGCATGTAAAAAATACATAGGAAAAAATTGAGTGTCAACAGTGATCAGACAATCTACAAAATTACAAAATTGACTAACAATGAGGCTATGATTGCAGGTCTGGAAGTGGCCAAAAGCCTGGGATCCGAGACCATCGAAGCAAAATGTGATTCACTCCTGGTAGTAAACCAGGTGAATGGGAACTACGAGGTCCGGGAAGACAGGATGCAGAGGTATTTGGATAAAATCCAAGTCGTGTTATGTCGTTTCAAAAAATGGACCTTAGTCCACGTACCTCGAGAGAAGAATATCAAGGCCGATGCCCTCGTAAACCTGGGAGTATCTGTTGAAGAAGATGACCTACTCCTCGGGGATGTTATTCAGTTATCTAAATTAGTGGTCGAAAAAGGTCATGCCAAGATTAATTCCACCATCCTAACATGGAACTGGAGAAATAAATATATTGATTATCTAAAAGACAGAAAATTGCCCGCGGGTCCAAAGGAATCGAGGGCCTTGCGAACCAAAGTAGCCCACTTCTCACTCGATGAAAACAAGACTCTATAAAGGAGAACTTTGGCCCCGTAGCATTATGTCTGGGGCCAGGGGATATAGATTATGTACTCCGAGAAATTCACGAGGGTACTTGCAGAAACCACTCAGGCGCCGATTCCTTAGTCCGAAAGGTGATCGGGGTGGGCAACCACTAGTACAACATGGAAAAGACACTAAGGAATTCGTCCGAAAGTGCGATAGATGCCATAGATTTGACCTTATGATTCACCAACCCGACGAACAACTACATTCGGCCTTATCGCCATGGCCATTCATGAAATGTGGAATGGACATCGTCGGGCCCCTGCCGACGTCACCAGGTAAAGCTAAATTCATTTTATTTATGACTGACTATTGTCACACCTCCTTTTTTCTTTCACTTTGAATGGAGCCTATTTACTACATCCGGGGAAGGGATATAATAAAAGGGAGTTTTTCCAATTTAAGGACAGTCGGAACGAGATTTATTTATTTAAATTTCAGAGTCGCCACTTGGGAAAATAATGGTGTCCCAAGTCAATGGTTTAATCCCAAACCGAGGAAAGTTTGACTCTGTTAAAGTTTGCGAACTAGAAATCCGGATAAGGAATTCTGTTAATCCGGGAAAAGGTGTTAGGCACTCCCGAATTCCATGGTTCTAGCATGGTCGCTCAACTGTTGTATTTGTTTTTATCTGATTTCTATATATGTTCCATTTTTATGTGCATTTACTAATATTCCGCTTTATCATTTTTATAAGAATTGCAACGTCATGAAAATGTATTTCGGGCCACACCGTACCAGTACGCCTGTGGCGTTTAATACATTTCGACTTCATTGAGATTTAGATTTGGGTCACATAAATATGCACCCATACTTGAGAAAGTGTATTATAAATCGCGCCTAAAGCATCTACGTCTATTAACTTTGGGAAAGACCTTGAAATTCGCTAAACGGTCCTTCTGAATCTAAAATTTTTATATAGAAACTTATTTGAGGGCCCCGCAATTATATTTTTTAAAGCGGCGAGGCTCATCTCATTTTTATTAAGGCCAATCCTAAGATGAACTATATTCTCTACTTGTTTTTGTCTCTAGCAATAAGAGGGAAATAAGTCTGAAGCAATGTTTCATTTTAAAATGGTTAAACTTAAGAATATTTAGTGAACATTAACCCAACGATTCAGGCTCATGATAAAAGCCCAACTCTTATTATTTATCGGCTAATTTCAAATCAGATGTCAAATATAGGTAATGGTTTATAAATGATCTAGGCCATGGACTCATATGAACTCAAGCTATATTTGTTTTGGGCTTGATTAAAGCCCAGTGCGGTATCCTGACCTATTGCCACTGGATTAATTAATTCCAGATTGGGCCTGAGTTTTGGATTGCATGTTAAAATATCCAGGTCCAATGGCCTGAATCAGTCCAATTACTGGACCAAACGGACAAGCCCAATGGCTAACAGAACAATTTATTCTTCTATTTTTTACAGAATCGAACCAATATTCAGAGAAATATATGATTGAACTATTCCTGTTGAATTACTATTTTTATTCAATTGGACACATGAAGGCTAAACTACATAAAATATACTCAGATTGAATTGCAAATTTCATTCATACTTAAGAACTTATTTTATATCCATTATTAGAACTTAATACGATTTTTATAGTTGAATTAGTCTAAGCACATCACGGCTATTAACAGCATTCGAATCTAATAAGAGCATGCTTTCAAAATTTAAAACTAGCTAATACAAAATTAAAGCTAACAAATACATTTTGAGATTTTCGTTACATTCTAATAGTTCGTAACTGCTGAAGATCCAGAAAATTTAACTAGAACAAATTTTAACATTGCTTCCAATTTACTAATCTCTAATCTAATATAGCTGTCCTACTACTAACATACCTCAAATGTAATTATTTCTACAGTAATTAAACTAAACTACTGTAAAATCCAACAGTCCGAGTCCATACAGTCCAGTTATACATGTTAATGACTCCTAATGAATACGAATATACTTAGCTAATTCTATATTGATAAAAATAGAAATAACAGTAAACTAATAGAATCAGTCAAACAACTTCATTTCTTCAAACTTGTGATTACATCCTCAAGTATTAGAAGTGTACCTGGAAATAGGAGGAGATCAATGAGAAACTAGGATGAAATAGGGATCAATAATCACAGCAACACAGCAAATTGTTAAACACAGCTTCAGCACCCAAATCCAGACCACGTAGAACACGAATCAACAGATAAAATGCCAAATGCAGGAGAATTTCAGCTTGAAATTGAGTCGGAATCAATGGAACAGTAATATTGTAGAATTTTGAGAATTTTCCTAAGGATGGAAACTATGAAATTCGAAATTGCAGAGATATAGAAGTATTTTCAGATTACCAGAACTTCCAAAACTTATTCAAGGTGGCCAAGTGAGGCCTATTTATAGAACAAAATGGGAGGGAAATTTGAATTTAATATTCTCAGTTTTAACCCCCTTTCTTATGATTCGTTTATCAGATAACTACACTTACTTTGTTTAAAATTGCACTAGAACCCCTTCTAGAAGGTTCTAGTGGCATCTACCATATTCCTTAACCCTTAAATGTCTAACCTGCCCTCACTTGCTTTCAACTTTTACCCAATTGCCCTTTTGCTATGCCCGTAATACCCTTTACCCTTTATATAATTACCCATAAACCAAGCTGGATTCCCAAATATACCCCTACCCCCTTAGATTTATTACATCGTACCTATTAACCTTCCCCAAATTAACCCTGCCTTTTGTCTTATTTACCTTTTAATCCCTGTATTAATCAGATACCCAGAAGTCAAAGTCAAAAATCTTAATTAATTTACAAAATTAACCAAATACTCGTCAATTTTAACAGATAAAACCCAAATCAGAATCAAGTAATCAGTTAATGAGATTCAGAAGAGCATTTAAACAGATATAGAATCTAATTAACAGAAAACATAGTTACTAATCAGGTTTTAACAATTAAAAACCCTAAAATCTAAGTATAACAATATGAACAGCAAAAACCTACGATTTTTATCAAGAACTATTCAGAGAAGGGAAATCGTAGTCATGCAATCATAAGCACAAGTAAATCAAAAAGAGAAAAGGGATTTAGACACTTAGCTTCACTTTTTCCTTCTTTTATTTTTCTTTTCTTTCTTTCTTTCTTCTGTTTTTCCTTTTCTTCATTTTTCTTGATTTTCCAGAACTTTTGAAACTCTGGATGTCATTTCTTGGGGTTTTTATTCTCAGGGAGACTGTTGAGTCTCTTTTTATTGAAAAGATTCTTAGGCTGGGTGTTCTGGGATGTCTCAGAGTGGTTTTTTGGAAAAAGTGTTCGCCGGAGTAGGGTTCCGGCGACACCTTTTAAAAGATTCGAAGGTTTCTGGGTTTATTCGAAAAAAACTGGTTAGATGGGGTGAAAGAGAAGATGGAGGAGGCCTTATGGTGTTAAGGGTGGCTTCATCAGAGATGGTGGTGTTCCCTGCCGGTAGGTTTCCGGCGGGTGATTGAGGGAAACCTAGGGCGGCTAGGGTTTGCAAGTGGAGATGAAGGGTGTAAAATGAAAGGGTATGTATCGTTTTGGTATATTTAAAAACCTTTAAGGACCTGAGACCGTTGGATCTAATGAACCAACGGCTCAGATTCATTTACCCTCTATACGATACCGTTTTATTTAAGTGGCCATTAAATCGTGGCCATTGGATTGATTAGATCAACGGCTCCGCTTGATTTTAGTACATGACGTCGTTTCATTTAAGTGACGACCATCATTCCTGGCCGTTTGATCAAAGCCTTCAACGGTCCAGATCTATTAATATCTAACGATGTCGTTTTAATTTGGACTGGGCAGACCGGGTTTTGGTCCCTTTGGGCCTGGGCAGGTGTTATACACTTGGGCTGTTATTTGTATTATTTGTATTTAGCCCAAAAATTTTGTATTGTATTTTTTGCATTATACTTTTTCTTTGTATTTTTTATATTTTGTATTTATTTCCTTTTTCATTTTTATATTTTCCTTTTGTATTTTATTTTCTTTCATATTTTTCTGATTTTTGCGAATTTTAAAGGTAATTAATTTCTATTTTTATAGTATTTTCTAATTAAGAACAAATAAATGCGTATTTTGATTTTCTTTAATTTGTTTCCAAAAATCACAAAAATTATAAAAATAAAATCCTGGTATTTCTACCTATTTTATATGAATTATGCACACAATTAACATAAAATGCCCCAAAATTATTTAAAAATCCTTTTGCTTATATTTTGGGAATAATTTGCTTAGGGCAAAAATCACGTGCTCACAGCTGCCCCTCTTTGCTCGGGAACACGCAGAGTTTCAGTGCAAAGATAAGTGAGCAGTAATGAGGGATTTTTGCCCGTTCGCATATTCCGTATGAAGCATTTTTGAAAGTTTGACCGCATCCTGCTTCAAAGATTGCCTACATATCCTGGGCTAAATAGGAATCAGGTCAGTGTAGTTCAGGAATGTCTGGTAGTTAGGACTACCAAAAGCTGTGATCTCATTGCTGATGTTGTTGTTACTGCTTGCTGATCCCCTTATTACGTCATGGTAAAATAAAAGACTAGCTTAAGCTATAGTCTATGAATTACAAAATCCTATCTATGTCTTTAAACTTCCTCTTGTATTGCCTTGAACTTGTATCTTGTATTCTTCCCACGACATTCTTGTTGTTGCCTTGATGATG
>MU682500.1:1451-11563 GCA_026770625.1 Nicotiana glauca
TCTCCCAAGGAATCCCGGCTAGACCCCCTATCTCTTCAAGTAAAGGAGTCATTTCTAGATCACCAAAGCGGAACACAGATTTGTCACTATCCCAGAACAACGTTGCAGCCTCTATGATTTTGTTGTTGGGATGAATCTCTAGGAGAGAAGGCAGATTCCGTAGGTACTTGCAGACTAGTGTTTGATCACTTGAGTGGAGGTCATTCCACCATTTCAGTAGCCTTGGATGGATGTTGGTCACCATGCCAAATCTGGGGATTTCGTGCATCATTTCTACAAAACAGAGTGTTAGGCCCTTACCCCCTCCAGATTCGACTATTTAAATCAATAATTAGCATAGAAAAGCACTTAAGTTCTCCAAATAAATGCACAGAACGTGAAGGTGTCCGTTTGGGTTCCAAGGAAACCCAGTGGACTTTGGACAAGTCTATCTTAATGAGTCATTATGTGGACAACATAACTGACTTGGCTAGGTTTGACCATGATGCATGTACAGTTTAACAGAGTAAGGTTTCTATTTTGAAGTGCTAGACCAGTACCCTTGAGCGGACAACTCAAAAGGAAAAGGCACGGAACCGTCGACTACACTGTTGATCGACTGGTTTTACCGCAAATACGCCTTTGCCAAATTTAGGGATGATAGTATTGGAAGTGCGCAACTACTCATTATAAGCGTTGCTATAGTATTTTCTTTGGCACGAGTGGAGTATGATGTTGAAGATGAAATTTACAAGAATAAAGCAAATTGATATGTATTTTCACGTACATAAAATGAATGATTACAATAAATGCTCGTAATTACATCGGTATTAAAATAATAAAGCAGTAAAGGAAAGCAGTTAAAAGAAAGGAAAGACATGAAGAACCAAGTTAGTTTTCATGATGAAATAAATAAAAGGCTATTAAGTCACAAATAGCATGTAATGGTAAAATCCTAAAAATGTCCCCAGCAGAGTCGCCATGCTGTCGACGCCACCTTTTTCCTAAAGAGCGAAATTGGGTTCACGACATTTGGGAGGACAACTCTTTTCCCACTTTGGGAATTGGGTTTTGAGAGTTTGGATAGTCGCCACCTAATTATTATAGTGTATTAGGACACTTTAAAAGAAATAAAGATAAAAAAAAAAACAGAGTTCGGGTAACGGCTTGAAATTATCTCGAGGAGAAGGTGTTAGGCACCCCTCAAGATCCACTAGTTTGGTTCCCAGCCATGCTACAATTGTGACTTTAAATGCATGCAAACAAATAAACAAACAAGCATTGCAAATATGGGAAACGGTTACAAATAAGAATGTGAAAAGGATTTAGAAGTGCAGAAATTTGGAAGAAAATAATTTTTGTGATTAAAGAGGAGATACGCAAGTAAAGGAAAAGGGTTAAATAATTGGTAAAAGTAACTTAAAAGAAGTACAAGGAACGGAAGTTGAAAACTGGACATCTTTTAAAAATTCTAAAAAAATTATTAAACTAATAAAGGGGAAAGGGGGGTCCTAGGTTTATACATTACATGGATCATTCTCACAACACCAGCACCTGATTGTACGCATAGTGTTATTGTGTAATCATCATCTCCATGTCTACCCTTCCCACCCCGTTAAGGTATTGGAGCGCGGAATGGTATCGTTTGCCTATTGCATGCTATTACCTGTCCCAAACTATCAGTCCCGGGGTATTAGGACTTCTAATCATAAAAGGGGAAGAAAGGGATGGGGCCTTTATGGAGTTTAAAGGACAAAATTTCTAATCGACATTCAAAAAGCAAGTAACAAGTAGGGGGAATGAACAAACAAACAGGCAAGGCTCACATAAACCCCATAAATCAGATAACATATAGTTTAGCATGCCTTTACACATACTGGTTTGGTCTTTAAAAATTAAAAATTAAGCAACGAGTAGATTGGTTCAATACATACGTTTAGACAGGAAGCCCGCATTAGGCAACTTGGATACAGTTGTTAGGTATTAAGGTATTTTAAGCGAGTGATTTTAAAAATACTGGTTTTAGAAAAGTAGTATAATGCAGAAGAATTTTGAAAAGATAATATGGACTGCAATAAATTGAGAAATGAGTAAAGGAATCATCATATTGTTCGAGCATAAAACACAGAAATGGTTGCGACAGAGTTTCAGAGACAGAAATATCTAAGGAAAAGTAAGCTGCATGACCGTTTTAAAAAGATAGTTTTAGGGACTGAGTAAAACGTTTAGGCAGAATGTTTAGAAAGAAACCGTTTCAGAAAGAGATGCAGATTTGAAGAACTTTAAAGTATACTGGTTCAAAGGGTTTTATTAAAAGATTGGGGCTTTTAAAAATGTTACTGAATTAAGCCATTTAAAGACCAATTAACAAACTTTTATTGCTTAAAACCAATCAGTCGAGTTTGAGGCAAAGTCCTATAGGCATGATATTTATTTTTGATTTTTTAAAGCCCGTTATTGAACTTGTAAAAGATGATTATGTTAATTAACCCTACAGTTTGCCTACTGCATATGCATTCCTTATAGGCATGATTTCTATATGCATTGATTACATGAACGTTAAGTCCTATAGGCAAGATCTCTAGTGATTTGCAATATGATTAAACATTAAACCTTATAAGCAGAATCTCAAGATGACTTGCAGCATAATTCAACGTTAAACTCTATAGCCATGGTATCTATGGTGACTTTGTATCAGAAATATTGGACAATCTTGTAGGCAGGATTTCTAGTAAGAAAATTAAAGTCCTAAAGTCATGATATCTACCTTTTATTGATGCAAGAAAGTAAAATCCCTCCCACACCCTTTTACTATATTTCCCAAGTTTCATACAAAGATTATTACAAACTCAATAAATCAAACTAGAAATTAAAGATACATCAAAAGCTAACAGCTGGATCCAAGCAGCCTAATTCAATCTTGATGTCCAATAACATGTGTTTAACCAACTCTGGGATCCAGATTTTCAAAGCCTTCTCTTTATCAAGGGTGTTTCCAAAGTTCCAAGGAATTTCAGGAATTCCCGACATTGCTTACACCCAAGATACCCATTTAGAATTAGAATAGTGTAGTGCGGAATAGCCAGACCTTAGGCATCCAAGTTCAGAGGGAACTCCAGGGTCCCAAAGCATGGCTTGCAAGAGAGGGGCAGAACTTAGAACTAGGAGTAAGTGCAAAGTGATTGGGGAACCATAACAAATGGTGGTCATACCCAGCCATAGGTGCAGACTGGCACACCCCTGACTATTTATTTGGTCAAACAAGTTAGAAGCAGACCGTTGAGGGTCAGACCTGAGTCTGAATGCTGATTAGGACACCACAGACCCAAGTCAGGCTCAACACATAAAGGGGAAAAAGGGAAGTGGGAATTCATGTAAGCACATTAATGGCAGGAACATGAGGAAGGAAAGAATAACAAACTAAGAAATAAGCACACGGTGAAGGAAAGCATAACAGACTAAGCAGTAAATACATAGTGAAAGGGGAATTATTTAACTAAGAACATACTAGTTGCGAAGTAAAAAAAAGAACGGCTGAGTAAGCAAGCAACAAGAAATCAGTAGGAGCAGACTTAAGTTTGCAGCAGAACACTTGAGAGTTCACGAGAGCTCAAGAATATTTCAGAAGGTAAAAAGGAGAAAAGGAGAGTAGAAAGCAAAGTGCTCAATACTATAAACGAGAAGAAGTTTAATCGAGAGAAAACTCAGTATTCCAATGTGTGAAAGCCTGTTTGTGCAGAAAAGCTGTGTCGGAAGTGTAAAAGGGTAGCCCCTTTTATAGTGCAGAAAACGGGTAAGAAAAAGGTAAGAAAATAATTTGAAAATCAATCACAGGTTGTTCCCTTTGGTTAACGGATTTGATTTTAAACGGGCATGGGATAATTAAAGAAAGAGAAACAATTAAAAATCTTTCCAAAGTATCGTAACACAGGTAAATACACAGAGTTTATTTAAGGCAAGAATCCTATGGTACATGATTTGTGATAAATAAGGCAAGTAGATCAATCAAACAGCCAGTAAATTGAAAGCTTTGTTCGAATGAACTTAGTCAGAAAAAGGGGTGAGGAAAATTTCAATTGGGAAAATCAGTAGCAAATCAATCGAGCCTTATTAAATGGGAAATTGGAATCAATTACAAGTTGGCAGAAACCTTTTGAAAGAAAAACCTTCATATATAAGCACACAAGCGTCAAACAAGAAAGAAAAGATTGGCATAGACAGTTTCAAAATCATAAGCAAAAAGATTCCAGTTCAGTCCAGGGTCTAAAGTAGAACACTAGTCCAGACACAAAAACCCAAACTCGCAGAAACCCCAAACCCTAGGGTTTCAAATTTGAGTAGGGTACAGAAAGGAGAGGTCAAGCCATCGAAACAGACTCATAGAGTCTCATGAGAAAGCATATAGACATAATGGCAAGTTTGAAGCATGTTTAAGAAAATCTCAGAACTCGAGCAAGTTCAGGAGAGAAAGGAGGTTACATAAATCTTAAGCAACAGCAGACTAAACAGGTTTAGGACTCAAACAGAGGTCTAGTAAAGACAAACAAGAAGCTTAGTAAGAAAATAGTAAAGGAACACATAGGATAGACATGTAAAAGCATGATGTAGGAACTAGTAGCAGAGATAACGGAGCACAAGTATAGGAACATGAAAAATAACGGCAAAATATAAGAACATAAGAGAAGACCGGCGAGGGAAGAGAAAAACTCATAAAACAAGGCATATATAGATAGATTCACACAAAGAAAAAGAAGAAGAAGAAACAGAAACCGTTTTTAGATTTTGAAAACCCTAAATTGAACAGACTAATTTTGAAAAGAGAAATTTGGGGAAAAGCTTTGAAACTTCGAGTATACCACAGATATATCACAGATCTAAGAAAATAAAGAAAGAAGGAACCTCGAATAGCTTTTAGGGTTTCTCAGAAACCCTAGAAATGAGAAGGCTTGGAAAGGATCTGGCCTGGAGTAAATCTGTGCCATATCTAAGATCTTGAGGCTCGAACACGTCAGAACGGAGCAGGAGAAGCCACATGAACACAAATCGGCGGAGGATCTGTATAGGCATCATTGAGGTTGAACCTCGAAAGACTTGAACAACCATGATTTAGGGTGAAGGAAGTGAGCACAGGCCGTCCATGGCCTGAGAAGCCATAGAATCCGGCGAGAACTGGTCGGAGAACACGACAGAGGCGGCTGGGGTTTGGAGTGTTAGAGAGTGTTTGAGAGAAGGGGAGGGTTCAGAGGCGGCTACATGAGAGAAATGAGATTAGGGTTGGGGTTGGGTAGAATTAAAAGGGTAAGTATGAATGAGGGCTATTGATCAAAATGATTAAAGGCCAGGATTTAAAGATACGAACGAACGGGTCGAAATAATGGGTCAGGGGTCGGGTAAAAAAATTGAATTGGGTCGTGGATTTGGGGCCTAATTTGGGGTCAATTGGGTTTAAGATTAAAATGAAATTGAGGCTATAACTGAAATGTAGTGTGGCCAAAATTGAAATAGCCAATTTTCCCCCTGTTATTTTATAAAAATAATTTTTAAAAAAAAATCAAGATTCTGAACCAATTAATAATACATATGTATTAATTAAAAAGTAATAGAACTAATTTTATAATTATAAAACACTATTAATCGTAGAATATGCTATAATTGCATTTATATGCAATTAGCTTTTAAAAATAACGAGCAATTTTGTAAAAATGTACAAAAATCATCTTAATTATATTTTGGTATAAATATAAGAATAAAATAAATTATTCGCCAATAATGATAGTCTGGAAATAATTATTGAATTTTGAAATATTAAAATAGACAACCAATTAATTCTAAGAACTTTAAATAAGGAAAAATACCAAAACTCTTGGGAATGCTTATATATGCATGAATATACAATTTTGAGAACATTTGGGTGCATAAAATACATAGGAAAAATTGAGTATCAACATCAGTAATCCAATTTCTTCCATGATCTTTTATTGAAGTTATACGATTATGTCTCCAACGATTGAGAGTACTAAGATGGAAAAAAAATGTATTAGCATCGTCCTCATTTAACCAGTCAATACGTCACATTAATTTCCAAAAATCCCACTCCAGCCTTAGGATTTTATTAAATGTCAGTGTTAATGTATATTCTAAGTTATGTAAAAAGGTACTAGTTGGATAATTAATAGAGGATACCATTTAAACCAGCCAGAATTTTTGTTTTCATTTAAAAATATTACCAAAAGTGGATTTATTCCATTCTTGTACTGTATTAGTAAATTTATTAATAGCATGTATTAAATGTGAAGTATCTAGCGAAGCTTGTTGAGCTACAGATGAAAAAGTAGGATGTCTAGTCCAAATTGTTTTAAATCTAAAAAAAAAAATTACGAGGTAATCGGTAGATTTGGAGTTCTAATTTAAGAGGATAATGATCTGAGTGTATACGAGGAAGATGTATAACAAGTGCATCAGGGTATTGGTTAATCCAATCATAATTAGCCATAATAAGATCAATACGTTCAATTATATTAGTGTTATTATGCCTACCATTCGTCCAAGTATAACGACTGCCTTTGTATCCCAAGTCAGTTAAAAGACAGTAATTTCTACAGTTTAAAAATTTATTAGATCTTGAATTATTAATAGGTAAACCACCAAATTTATCATATACATTTAGTATTTCATTAAAATCACCCCCTAATAACCGAGGACACTTATAATTATCATAAACACACAAAATATTCTACCATAATGATTGTCTATTAGCTAAGTCAGTACTAGCATATATGGCAGTGAATAAAAATGTAATAGGAAAAGGAAGCACTTGGATATGGCAGTGAATTTCCTGAGCAGTGATGGGCATTGGTGCCACATGAAGCACATCTCAAAGCCATAAAGTAACAATTCCTCCGGACTGACCAATAGCAGCAACCTCAATCATACAATTAAAATGAAAATCCTCCTTGACTGTTTGGTGACTTTGACATTATGTTTCCAACAATACCACCAAGGATGGTCGATTGTAATCTAATAAAGAACAAAAATTCCTTCTGAAATCATCTGATTGAGCAGCCCTGCAATTCCAGATAATAAAATTCATGTGATTATCAGTTGGTTCAAGCAGTTGACTGCTCCTATGGTTCCTCTAAGTACTTGTTTTTCTTGGTCGAATAAGAAACGTTGGAAGTATAAGCATTGCATACTTCCATAGATCTGAATTTGTAGTTGGCCTTAGATGAAATGATGTTGTTAGTAGATTTGGAGGAAACCTTACGAATTTTTTTTCTGTACTCATCCTTCTGGACAAAGACCTTGATTGCATCTTGACATGCATGAATTGGACGTGTTTCTTTGTTGTAAACGACTACTGCTTCTAGTTCTGCTTGAAAGTTTAGGTCTTGTTCTACACGAATGGGATTGTGGGGTGGTGAGTGATTTGGTGATGGAGTTGGGGTTGGAGGAGTCACTAGCTCCAGTGGTGGAGTATTTGGTTGGGGATCCATGTAGGGTTGGATCCATGGGGTGGCAGGAGTGGGATGTGGGCAAAATGGTACTTAAAGAATATTTGGGTGAAGATGAAGTGGATCCCAATATGGTGTTGGAATAGAAAGCGGATGAAATGGTGCAAGGAAGGGTGCTTACATCATTGACCAATGGTAGCGACCATATATTTTTGTCCCTAATTGCATGCCCTCCACAACTATTTATGCAAGGTCCCTTGGGTGGTTGATGAGGATGTTCACCTCCTGATGGTTGACCTCCATTGTAAATGTTAGAGCGTGATTCTGTAAGCCTATCTCGAGCCAAGAGGCGAGATGAGTTGGTGCATGTGGTATTGGAGCAATGTAGATAATGGTATTGGGTTCCATTATCAGGTATGAAGGAGGGAGGGAATGTGGAGTTTGATTGTAATGGAGACGATGAGTAGGCTGCTTGGGTGGAGTATATGGTCTGCATAGATAATTGAGGTTTGGGGAGAACATATTCCATATTGATAGAAGTAACGCAGAGTTTAAGTGTAGGAATTGGTCAAATTGCAATAGGTTTGTCCGAATTTGAAAGATCTATAGAAGAAACTATAGCTATGGTGGAGGTGGGCGGTTGGATTGACTGATTTGTAGTTAGTGTATTGAAGTGGTTTGTAGAGTTGAGGACACCGTCATGACCAATGGACATAGAAGCTATAATAGGGTTAGTCAAAGGTGGTGGTATTCCGGGTGGTTGATAAGTTGCTAGAATTGGTGTTAGGTTTTCTTGGAGTGGTGAATAAGATGTTTGTGGAGAAAGTAGTATGCTTTACATGTGAGAGTGGCTATCGTGTCTATCTGCATGTCTTAGGATAGATAATTAGTGTTGTGCATTTTCTAATTGGGCCGAGTGGAAAAGCACTTGATTGGAAATTAAGGGAGGTAATTGGCTATTTTTAGTAATATGATTAGAGGGTGTAGACTTATCATAATCAGTAGGAATTAGAGTAGCAAATTTATTATGGGTTAAAAGAGACCTCATAGACGATTTAGAGATTTGACTAGTAGTAGGATGAGTATTAGTAATGGCTAATTTTGTAAACGGAAGATTATTAGGAGTATTTGACCCATACTTACATGAAGAAGGTATGGAACTAGCGGTCAAAGGTTGCATTTGTTGTAATGGATTGCCTTATAAGGCTTGATTTTCATGGATGTTTTTTTAAGGAATTGCATTGTCCTTCACTCCTCAGTATTTGAATTTTTAGGGTTAGGAGTGGTTGACTGGTTAATGGCAGTGGGAGCAGTATGAATTTCTTCTTGAATGTTATAGGTACAAGATCTTTGATTGTGCCACATCCGACCACACTTAGTACATAACAAATTTAATCTTTCATAGAGGATATTTTGATTATGAGTTCTAATGTAAACATGTACTCGTAAGGGTTGATCCAATGGTATTTTCACACATAACCTAGCATATCTTCCTCTTGTGGTTGAGGAGGTGCAAGTATTAGCGGTCAAGAATTTTCCAATTTTATTACCAACTTTCTGAATAATTTGAAAATCATAAAATTCAGTAGGTAATTCAGGTAAACATAACCATATAGCAGAGTAATTGATTCTTGTTTCAGAAGCCATAAATTTTGGTTCCCATTGACGAATGGGTAGAAAGTGATTTTAAATGAACCAAGGTCCATCATGTAATGCATGAACCTTATTTTCTTCTTTCTGAAATTTAACAAGGAAAAAATTTGATCCTAAATCAATCAGAGGTAGATTTTCAGTAGGTTCTCATAAGGTATAAATTTTTTGCCTAAGAATTTTATCTTCAAATTTTACTACCATAAACCTTGACAATTATTGCATATCGCCATGGTCGATAAATCCTATTTTTTTTTTCTTCAAGAGACAGTGGAATGAAATTAAAGGCATCAGTGGGTGCCTCCAGTTCATCATTAAACACCAAACTAGATTTTAATGGTTCATGTTGGGTAGATGATGTATCGGAATTATTATGAGAGGTAAAGGTCTAGAGATATGATAGGGTAGGAGAAGGAGTAGAATTTTTTGTAGCTTCATGCATATCGATAATCATGTTGGTGTTTGGACGGGTAGTGAAATTGGCTGGTGTAGTTGAATCTATATGGATATCACGCAGTTTAGAGGGAATAAGAGCGGAAGATTTATAATTTAGGGATTTCATGTAGAGAGCTTTTTTGTGTGTGATTTTTTTTTTTTTGCTTGACAGAAAGATTTTTGCCATCCTATTGGAATAACACGAACTAAAGTATTTAACCTTACTTATATTTTGTAATCATTATAGGAATATAAAACTCAAACAGCAAAAAAGATAGAAGAAAGTTCTCCCGTGCCTTCTTTTTCATTATATTAATGTATATTAGTCTGAAACTAAATACCCTAAGGGGTCGTTGGTATATAATGGATAAGTAAAAATAATTTTAAAATAAAAATATAGTACCGTCTTATTCCTTGTTTGGTTAAAAATTTAGAATAAATTATCACATGATTAAATATAGTATCGAGATAATTTATACTTGCATGATGATGGAATAATAATGCCAGGATAAGTTATTCCAGGATAAAGCAGTAAAATTGATAAATCTGAAGATTACTACAACAAACCAAACAATCAGCAAAAAAAAAAAAAAAAAA
>MU682500.1:13087-45719 GCA_026770625.1 Nicotiana glauca
AACCAAAGCAGAGTTATAATCAAACCAAGAGGCTGGTTATTCGGCCTCGGATTGACGAATCAGAGACCTAAAGGCCGATCCCTGGGCTCGGGCTCTAGCTATCGGGGATAATCTGGGAAGGGCTATCTATTAGGATATAATCGATGGAGGCTCTTTATGGTCAATGACAAGCAATAAATGAGGAACAAGTATGGAGATAATAAAATAAAGTAACAATCTCGAGCGAGTAGGTTAGGGAGAAAAGAGAGAAAGAGATAGAGTTATTATTTCGTGTAGAATAGTTAGACCAACGTCGACTCTTTACAAAATGATGAGGATCCCCTTTATATAGGAGGGGAAATATAACATAGTACAAAATGCATTAATTATAAAGGTATGGAGATGGGACGGCTAGATGCGACACCTTGATACAGGCTCCGGGCTGACCGACTTTGTCAGACGTAGCTGCGTGCCTCGTGAATTCCCAGTTTTACTCTTAGCCTCAATCAATATTCTCTTCTGGTCGGACCTCAACGAGCTTCGAGGGAGTGAACTCGGTCACAGCTTCGCGTCCTCGAGGCCTCGAGGTGTTCTTCTGAAATGACTTAATAGCAAGAAATTGGACCTTCTAATTTCGCTGCATACAAATAATCTCCGCGTTTCCTAAAATAAAGCGATAGGAAACGATTCTGTTACCCGACTCCCTAGGCTTTTTGTGACGATGTCATGCCGATGTTGCAACCTATGGCGTGAGTTTTCACAATAACCAGGGCATCCCATGGACTTGTTATTTCGACACCATTTAATGCGCTATCGATTATCGTTCTTCAAAGTGACAGTACCGCCATCAATTTGTTTCTTCAAGAATGCATTAATCGTACCTACCAGTCAATCTTCCAAAGTCAGTGAGGGTCGTGTCTTTGTTCCCAATAAATGGGTGTATCGTGCGTTATTTTTTTATCCAAGTTCCTTCCTCTATTCATTCGCCCATTTATTCTCGCCATCTTTCTTTATTGTTAATCACCATGTTCAGAGTTCACGGCCTTATGGTTGTTTGGCAGCATTCCTATCGGCCGTGGGGTGACCTTTTGCCTGAGCTTCCCTTTGTTAAATAAGATCATGCCGGCTTGTCATCGTTGTTTTTGTTGCTATGCCTGGTACGACAGTCACTGTTGGCTCGGGATGATGCTAAACGGGGGATTGACTTTCCCTATTTTAGAAAATTATTCGGACAGTACACACCTGCTTATAGGTGGGCTTGGATTACACCGCTGCTCAGCTTTATACCTTAGCTCGGTATGGTGCTTCACCCGGGGTTGGTAGTTTGCATGGCTCGATGTCCCTAGAAGTGGACACAAAGTAGCCGTGAAAGTGAGGCCGATGTTCTCCAAGTATGTTGTCCTTCCGAGGTTATCTTGGCCTGTGAGGGTCCTTGACTTATCCTTTGGGGATATCAGTGTGGAAGGTCGGTATAAGGCTTCTAAGGAGAAAGCACTTCAGAAGATATTTTCTTTGAGTACGCGTACCAGAAGAGAAGATGTCCTGAGGAGGTGGACCTTCGAGAGTATACTAGGCTCTAGGCTTTTTAATATGTGTGTGCACCCCTTTTTTTCTTTGTTTCTTTGTAGAGACCCTTTGTAGTCTTTTTTAATCATATGTAAGGGTCACTTGAGGGTCGTTGTAAGAAAAAGTTTATGAATATAAAGACATTTTCTTGACTTCTTCATTTGATACTTGCCATATTTTCGTATATTCTCGTGCACTTGCAGTGATTCTGAATGTTTACCTCTATTGATGATTTCCGATATCTGACACGAGCGCGAATATTCTTTCTGGTCTTTGGCTGATAAAAATGGCTCCTTTCTGAGCCCACCGTTGTTCTTCGGACCACGCCTGAAACGGTCCAATAGAATCGAGTCATTGGGACCCTTGAGCCATATGAAGATAGCGCATCGAACCTTGAGATTTTTGGGAGTGGTCTTTGAGTGAAGGTCAGCTTTATGCATTTGGAGATTTGCTTTGAACTTGATGCGCGCTGTAGGTAGACCTCCACTGAGGGGTTGTCCATATTTAGGCGATATCCTGAGGTCGAGCCCTCATAGATGGAGCTTGAAGTGCTTATTTTCCTTGAGAGGTGAATTTCAAGATCGGGTACCATCTCGAACTCTATAATGGTGCAGAAAGCTTTCTGAAGCCTAACTTCTTGTTGATGGAGGTCCTCAAGGTCGGGTGCCACCTCGGGACTGGAGATTGCTGCACCCCGCAATATTATATCCAGCAATATTAAGTTACGATAATTTTCTACCCAGTAGTATTATATTACGGTGATGTTACTCTTCGCAGTAATAAGTTACGACAGTGTTGCATCCTGTAGTATTTTACGTTGAATTTATCGTAAGGTAATTGACATCGGTCCAAGGAAAAGATTATTTGGGGATTATAAGGATTATGCTATTTCACAAGTGATTAGTAAATCCATGAAGGTGAAAGGGGGAGCAAGTCAAAGAAAATAAATTTTGTCAAAGTTTGGCATTTTGGAATAAAATACGGCGCGAGCTAAAATACCTGGTATTTAAGGACTAGTGCAATACAAGATACTACATGAGCATAATAGTAAGGTGTATAAGGTATGTGAAAAGTAAGTAGTATTTTAAGTAACTGGGAATAATTCTCAATTTTTCAGGTAATTGATTAATTACCGGGTAACGGGACATTACCTAATTAATTGGGAATGTGTTTGGTTAAAATGAAAGCCACCACGTGGAAAAAAGTGGAGGAAGGTGCCATAGTGACTCTTTACTTTGGGTAATTAACTATAAGGACACATGGACAACACGTCTAGCCATTCTTTGCATACGTTGGAAGAAAATTTATATAAGTCATACACATCTTCAATTGACATCAAAAAAGTTCATTTGGAGGAGATTGGATAATTCAAACAAAGACTTCATACTGTATTAGCAACGTGAGTTAAGGCATGTTACATCTAATAAGAAAGCTTCAGCAACGTGAGAAAAGGCATGTTACATCTAAGAAGGCTTCCGCAACATGAGTGGTATTTTAATGAAGGTATAATGTCACACCCCGAATTTTGGGGTCAAGTCATCCAGGCGTACTGCGTGTTACAGTACCGCAGGACGAGTGTTAGTCGCATAGGCGACGTGTGCTGGCAGCGCGTAAAGTGGGAGCATCAAGCAGGGACGTTGTATGAGGCAACAACATTCCATACATGTTTTGTTGCATGTCCTAAAGTGTTGTGTTAAGTTGGGAATCTAGGGACTTTGGCTCTATGCCTTGTTCCTAGTATGCCCTTATATAAGCAGACCAAATGAGGCATCATTTGGAGATCGCTGATGCGAGGAAGAGTCACTTTGATCCTCTGACCAGAGCATGGTTACTGCGGAGTCATGGGACTTTTTATTTTAAGCATATATAAGGGAGGTATAGGTCTTGAAGCTTAACCTACCTCCCCCGTGTGGGCTGCTACGGAGCCGCACCAAATGAGCCACTCTGGGGGGAAGCTCAGGGGCCTGCCTAGACATTTCAAAGGAGTGTCGTAGGTATCCATACAAGATTGGGAAATCTATGGATGACACAACTCCTTAGGGCTAGCGTTGGGCACCAAACGGGTGCTGGAGGCTTCATATGTGGGACAGTTAGGCCCCGCGGGCTGCCGAAGTGTTGGATAGAGACCTCCGTGCCGATTAGACACTTGATGCACCTATCTTAGGGGCCTTATGTGTCGACTTGTGAGCTTGGCTTGGGTTCAGCTAGGCAAGCAAGGGTCCGTTGGCCTAGACGTGCATTTGTGGGGCGACACTGCACTATGCAGGATGAAAGTATGTAGCGAGGGCTATGTTGGCCTATGACAAAGGCAAATATGGGCATGCTATGAAAGACGCACATGACAAAGGTCAAGGACTGAAGGTTGCCCTACTCGAGCGAAGCACAAGCTGGGTACGGATGCACGAGGCAAGTGTCAAGTTTGAGGATTAGGCTGTGTATGCGAGAGCGATGCTCAGTCTAGGCGAAGGACTGACATGTCCTTAGCCAACCCCATGTGTGCGCATAGATGTAATACAGAGATGAGAAGCGCCATAGTTAGTCAAGGCTTCAGGCCTAAACATTGGTCGGGCAGCACAGTTGGAGCAAGCCTCCTTGGCAAGTTCCACCACAGGCACAGGAAGGTGTTAGAAAACCTGGGAATAAGGAAAGGTTGACCTGTAGTTCGGGGTGACTACAGGCATCGCATGGGCATTTTGGTGCCGCTATCGTCCGAAAAGATGTTGGCCTGTGACACGTGGTATTAGAGCAGATCAGACCACTTCATAGTCGCTGTTTCCGCCATCGTCTATGTTTTGGAATGTGGTTTTGGGGGAATCCTATTTTGACTGAGATATTGTTAGGGATGTCTCCCGTAAAATGGGTGATAGTAGGTCGCCTAGCCATCTAAAGGGTCGCGATGAATGGAAGGAGAGTACCTTAACAACCGCGAAGAAGGAACTATGTCCATGCTTCAAGGTGGGTAAGCGTGAATGTCACAAGTGGAGTCAGCCACCAAGATTGTGAAAAAGAGCCAAACCATTTCATGGGTAGCCATGGCGCTAAATTGCCAAGGTGAGGAGACGAAGTCGAAGGAAATAGTGAAGCTTTAGAATTGAGCAGATTCCAAGTTAGAAGATGTCCTTCTGGAAAGGGGTACATCAAATGATTGGGGCCATTTAGATGATCCATGTGCGAGGAACACCGAATCGGGAAGCCATTCTAGCAGGACCAAGAGGGTTCTTGTCTATAGGGCGAGTACAAGGTACTACCGGGAGCATTGGCTACTTGTTGAGGAAGTGACAGCTGGAAAATAAAGAGCTTTGTTCTTGAATGTGGTGATGCTATGACTTTGAGAATGTATTACTCACCAAGAGTACATCCCAAAGAGCTTTATGAGTGCCAGAGGGCACGAGACAGATGAGTTGTCGAAGGTGTCATGTTGCAGCATGAGTTTATAAAAGCTGAGCTATTATGCCAAGTGGAATAGGTACATTGAGAAGTATCCTCCACATTGAGTGTGGGATGATCCACCTACACTGAGGCGTTAGTGCAAAAATTGCAAATCCGGTAGCGAGTCAATCTTTCCATAAGAATGAGGGCGAGAAAAGAGCTACGTATATGATTGAGCTGCATGAGCTATGCCAAAGTGCGCGAAAAGGGCTTGGTGTGCTGTTAAGCCATGGGAGCATAGGCTACGCGAGTTGTTGAACTGTGGGAGCTGCACTTACCATGGAGGGAAGAGCTTTAGACGGATATGAAGGCCGTGAGGGTCATGGTGTGGTTGACTAGTGTGGGTTGCCACAAAGTTAGACACCAGAGGGCGCAAGTGCGGAGGCACTTTCCAAGCAAACACCGATAGGATGTTCAGTGCAGAAGGCATGCTTGGAAGATACTTGGGGGAGAAGTGCAAGGGGCACGACTCCGTTTTGAGAAAGGACTTCGAGGAGGTCCAACCCACAAAGACTAAGGGAGCTAATGTACACCCCGAGGGGGCGGGCTCTAGGTGTCGTGGGCATTGTTGTGTCATCGGGGACGATGACAGGATGAGTGTAGGAGGATGTCACACCCCGAATTTTGGGGTCAAATCATCCAGGCATACTGCATGCTACAGCACCGCAAAACGAGTGTCAGTCGCGTAGGCGACGTGTGTTGACAGCGCATAAAGTGTGAGCATCATGCAGGGATGTTGCAAGAGGCAAAAAAATCCAGACATGTTGTGTTGTATGTCCTGAAGTACTGTGTTAATTTGGGAATCTAGGGGCTTTGGCTCTATGCCTTGTTCCTAGTATGCCCTTATATATTCTGACCAAGTGAGGCATCATTTGGCGATCGTTGATGCGAGGAAGAGTCACTCTGATCCTCTGACCAGAGCATGGTTACTGCGGAGTCATGGGACTTTTTATTTTAAGCATATATAAGGGGGGTATAGGTCTTGAAGCTCAACCTGGCTCCCTCGTGCGAGCTGCTACGGAGCCTCACCAAATGAGCCACTCTGAGAAGGAACATCAGGGGCCTGCCTAGACATCTCAACGAAGTGTCATAGGTATCCATATGAGATTGGGAACTCTATGGACGACACAACGCCTTAGAGCTAGCGTTGGGCACCAAATGGGTGCTGGAGTCTTGATGTGTGGGACGGTTAAGCCCCGCGGGTTGCCGAAGTGTTGGATAGAAAACCTCCATGCCGATTAGACACTTGATGCACCTATCTTAGGGGCCTCATGTGTCAACTTGTGAGCTTGGATTGGGTTTATCTAGGCAAGCAAGGGTTTGTTGGCCTAGACGTGCAGTTGTGGGGCGACATTGCACTATGCGGGATGGAAGTATGTCGTGAGGGCTATGTTGGCCTATGCCAAAGTCAAATATGGGCATGCTATGAAAGACACACATGACAAAGTCCAAGGACTGAAGGTTGCCCTGCTCGGGAGAAGCACAAGCTGGGTGCGGATGTACGAGGCGAGTGTCAAGTTTGAGGATTAGGCTGTGCATGCGAGAGCGGTGCTCGGTCTAGGCGAAGCACTGACATGTCCTTAGCCAACCCCAGGTGTGCGCATGGATGTGATCCAGAGATGAGAAGCGCCACGGTTAGTCAAGGGCTTAGGCCTAAGCATTGGTCGGGCGACACAGTTGGAGCAAGCCTCCTTGGCAAGTTCCACCACAGGCACAGGATCGTGCGAGAAAACCTGCGAATAAGGAAAGGCTGGCCTGTAGTTCGGGGTGACTATAGGTGCCGCACGGGCATTTTGGTGCCGCTATCGTCCAAAAAGATGTCGGCCCGTGACATTTAAACTTCATTAGTAATAAGCTGCACAAAGACCAATAAAGTAATTTTTAAGACATTCTAACAGTTGCTACAAGTGCTATCAACATACGAAGAGTTACTCCAAGACCTGATATAAAGAGTTAAATGCAAGCAAAGAGGATTCTTGAGACATTATTCCACCAGCGTGTTGAAGAAGCAAATTTCGCAACCAGGAAGGGCACAAGCCAATACAGCGCCCATATCAAGAAAAAAGTACCATAATAAACATTAACTTGACCAATCTATGACCAATTCATAATAAAGTGCCAACTGCACTTTGCAAATGTGAATGGCAGAAATGTTTTCGTTATGTTAATAGAATTAATGGAACAATATATTGGCTGACAGTAGGAATTGAGTTTCTTAACTCTCACCCAAAACGGGATTCATTAATATTACAACAACGCGGGATTTGTGATTCTAAGAGAGTATGGTGCAATATTCACTAAGAATATTATACGGTGTTTTCCCTATTCGAGGTACATTAAGGCTATGCTCTTCTTTCGTTTGGCATGATCTTGTTATAACATTCATATTCCGAAATTTTCATATATTTTGCTACTCTAGCAAATTGCATAAATTTTTCTAGTGTTGTAAGTTATAATATTCTCCTTATCGGGACATTATATTCAATTGAGTATTTTTCTCTTCCAGTCAAGAGACCAGAGAGTTTATATATAGAGTATTAAAAGTATTATCATTACTATCGAGTTATAATCGATAGGCAGGCCCCTATTGGGCAACCTCTGATCAGATGGTAAGTTATATGACGATCCTACTGTGGCAGAGCACATATGAGCGAGCCCAGTTGGTTGAGATATAGAGCCTAGTATGGCCAAGCACTTATGAACGAGCCTACTACGGCAGAGCAGATATATATATGTATATCAAGCCTTATAGGGCCGGACAGCTATTTTACTTACAATATTGAGAGAATTGAGTCAGTATCAGTGGGTAAGCATATCTTAAGATTATCTTTGACTTCCAGCTACTTGCAGTTATTATATTATCAATTCAGTTTTAGCTTTCATGATATTGCCTTAGATACTTAGTTCATTATTTCGTACTGGCGTCCCTTTTCTGGGGCATTATATTTCAGGCATGCAGGTCAGACAGATAGATGAGTAGGCCTCTTTCCATAAGTGTTGCCCGAGTTCAGCATGATCGGTAAGTTCCATGCCTTTTAGAGTTTTCAAGTCTAGAGCCTTATGTATATGTTGTATATATACGTATTATATGTCATGAGTAGGTAGAAGAGCCGTTCCGATCACAATATATCCATTAGTAGAGGCTTCTAGACATATCCTGTTCGTTAGAGAAATATGTCGGGCTTGCAGGCCTTGTATGTATATTTGGTTGGTTTGTTAGCTGTAATAGTTATGACAGCCTTTTCGGCCTAATTTTATATTGACATTTAGTCAGCATTCGCAGTTATCTTACAATATGGCCCATGGCTAAACTATGACATCATATGTTCAGAATCCCTTAGTTGCAAGTTTGTATGCAAGGATAGGTGAGGCACTAGGTGCCAGTCTCGCCCCCAGATTTGGGGCGTGACAGAAATGATGGTGTTGGCTCCTTGAAGCAGAACTTTATGTTGACGGAGATACTCGAGGTAGGGTACCACCTCGAGATTGGAGATGATGCTGTCGGGTAGATGCACCGTTGATGTTTCCCTATATATATATGGGGTTTCTACCGCTTCTTTGGGGATCCTATTATTTTAGATAGCTATTCTTCTGTTTCGGCATCGGTTCCTTCGTCACCTTACTTCAGGATCTGTTCGGAAGAGAGGGGAGAGTTTCGCTCCCAATGCTTAGGATCCTCGGGAGGTTACTTTGAAGATCACGTCTTCAATAAGAGAGGAGCACCTGGAACTAGTAAAAAGAGACTGCGGATGGGGTGAGGGGGTAGCATTGCATATGCTTCCATCAGATGAGGGTATCACAGACCTTGCCGATGGATTCCTGAATGTTTACTTGTACCCTTTTGCATTAGGTCCCCTTGATAGAGTCGTGCTCGATTTCTATTCAAAGTATTGGGTTACTTTGGCGCAAATACATCTGTCTTTTTGGTAAATAATGTTGATGATGAGGTTCTTTGTGCAGAAGGCAGGGCTTGAATTCACGCTCAATCACCTTGTCAGGTTGTACCGACCCTTTCATCATCGAGGTCTGCTAACCTTACGGTGTCATTCATCCACGCCTGTTGTTGATAATGATGAGGAAGATGGAGATCGAGGGTGGGTTGGTCAGTTTTTCTGGGTCCAGACGGCTGACATTATCCCCATGGAACTTATGCCATTCCCCGAGGAATGGAATTATAGGTGTGAGTGGAGCGCCTCGTGCTTTCTCAGTTTGTTCATGGCGGAAGTTAGTTTGGTAATTGTGTTTCCTTCTTTTCTGCAGCAATTTCATAGGCGCCGGGCAAAGTTCCTGATCTGCCTGGTTGGGTCTGGAAGCTGGTGACCCACTTGACTTGCGACGAGCGTAGGTAGAGAGCTGTGTCCCGGGGCAGATGGGAAGCAAAACTTAACGGCACATATGTACACTGCTTTTTCCTTGTCCCTTGTTCATTTGTAGAGACATTTTTCCCTTTTCATGTATTAATCCTGCTGTCGTAGGTATTGGAGAGCCTCTAAAGGCGAGGCTGTTCTCCTCCGAAAAGGGGGAGTGGTTGCTAGATTCCGATCTAAAGGATAAAAATAATGTGCAGACATGTACTCATTGGGCGATGGCGCTCATGGCAAGGCGAAGCGGGGCTGGGCCTCCGAGATGAAAACATCGTTCGAGCCTACTACACTCGAAGATTCTAGTTCTGGAAGGATGGCTTCTTCGAGTGATTGTGCTTCAACCGGGGTTGATTCTTCCAGCGCTGAGGGGACTAGACCACCAGATGTGTGCATGGACTTTGAGGAAGTTTGCTGACTCCACTTTGCGGTAATCTTCGCCATATGCCTCCCGAATCCCATGCCATCCATTTCTTATCGAGTATTTCATTTACAAGCCTTTGACAGTCTTAGGTTTGAGCTACTCCATCATAGAGCTAGGCTTTGGAAAGCTCTAGACAAGTGTAGATTCCTTAGGCTCCTTTGCGAGGATAAGGAAGTTGAGTTGGCATAATGGCGATATGAGGCGTATCGGAGCTCGAGTTATGAGGGCTATTTGATGGAGCAGGTAACTTCCCTTACCAGGCGGGTATGCATTTTGCATTTCAACTTCTCATGTTAACTATTCTCCTATCCTAGCTGTGGAAAAAAATGGAGGCCCCGGAATGCCTTAGGGATGAACGACCGAATCAAGAACGATTGTGGCGAGCTAAGTGCATAGGCACAGGCTCAAGCTTCAGAGGAGAAAGATGCCTTATCTAAATTTCCTGCCTTTGAAGTCCAACTCCGCTTAGCTCGTAATAACGCTTCGGTTCAAGCGGATATGATCACGAAGCTTGAAACTGAACTTTTGAAGATCAGGGCTAAGATTATTGATGCTCAGACCGAAGTAGCACTGAGTCGGGCCAAGGCTGATCAAGAGATTGCAATTTATTTGAAGGATGCTATTGGTGCCCAAGTCGAGTTGAAGAGGGTCCTCGATCGTGAAGAGAGGATCAAAGAATATGCCCGTTGCAGATCTCGAAGAAAGGTTCTCGAAGAGGTTGGTGCCAGGGGTTTTGTTCTCCTGAAATAGTTGGTGCGAACGAGGACGGACTAGTGAGGGCGGACGAGTGTGGTGTTGGTTACTCCTGTCCGATGTCGAGGACAGCGGAGATGAGGCGGATAGGCTGTATCCCTTAGGGGCGAGGTGTAGATTTTTCCATTTTGTATGTAATATCTTCAGAGCGTGTTTGTAGATGGATATTGCACTTTTTCACGTATGTAAATAATAGAAAACATGAGGCTTTATTTCTTCTGTACCACTTTCTACTTCGTTTTTGACTAGGTGGACTGGTTTCGGAGTTGGTGAGAATCCTTATATTTATGATATTGCTCTAGGACTCATTAGGCTGGCCTAGGGGCTCTTACGCCCTTGATCGATGTGACCATTAGTGTAAGCTGGTGTTAGAGCTCTTATGCTTTTTATCAACTATTTTGGGTCTAGTCTCCGAGTCAGGCTTCAACTCGAGCTCATTCAACCCTCAAGAGTTTGTGTTTGTATGGGCGGGTGACAATGGCTCTTATGCGTTGCCCTTGGGAATTTGTATTTTAACTATTTTGGGTTCTGTCTCCGAGTCGGATTTCGACCCGAGCACAATTGACCATCAAGTTTTATATTTGTGTGGGCTAGAGACAACGGCTCTTATGCCTTGGGTCGAAGCGACCTTTTATGTGTATGGCCCTAAGGCTCATGAAGCTGGCGACGATGGCTCTTACGCTTTGCCATTGGGCATGTATAGTTAACTATTTTGTATCCGGACTCCAAATCAAGTTACGAATCAATCTCATTTTGACCCTCAAGCTTTCGTGTTTGTATGGGAGGGTGATAATATCTGTTACACCTTGCCCTTGGGCATTTGTATTTTAACTATTTTGGGTTCAATCTCTGAGTCGTATTTTGACTCGAGCACAATTGACCCTCAAGTTCTATATTTACATGGGCTGGCGACCATGGCTCTTACACCTTGGGTTGAAGTGACCTTTTATGTGTGTGGCCTTAAGGCTCATGAAGTTGGTGACTGTGGCTCTTGCGTTTTGCCATTAGGCATGTATAGTTAACTATTTTGGGTCCGGTCTCCAAATCGGGTTACGAATCGAACTCATTTTGAACCTCAAGCTTTCAAATTTTAAACTAGCGGCAGTGGCTCTTATGCTTTTGTGTGTGGCTCTACGGCTCGTTAGGCTGGCGACAATGGCTCTTACGATTTACCCTTAGGCATATGTAGGATTTGTTTTCTTCTCGTTAAGGACTTTTTTAATGATTTTGCCTAACCCATTGTCGGTTAGTGAAGAACCTTAATTTCAAGTTGGTAGTGGCGATATTTAAGCACCTCGAAAGGTTTGGGTCATAGGCTATGTAGCTCGAAACCCTGAGATTTGGAGCTGATATGGTCAAAGCTCTTTTGCATGTAGAGGGTATCCTTTTTAACCAGTTCTTTTCGAAGTAGATTTGAAGTAATGGCCTATGATTTTTTAGCGACGATCAGGAGTCCCCGAGTTGCATTAATTTGGTTGGTACAGTCGTATAATCATAGTCATTTGTGTTTGGTCAGAGCCATTTTTGATCCCGAGTGTAGTAGTTTAGGCGTCTATATCGAGGGTATGCCCTTTCGGGTGTCTTACAAATGCAACACATAGCCTAAATTTTGGGATTGAATTTATTCCTGTAATAAGGTCTTATAAAAGTTTCATGCCTTTTGAGGTCTTACAGTTTTGTTCATACTTAGTACAAGTATAATACATGCCTTGTTTGAGGTCTTACAGTTTAGTAGATACTTGGCACAAGTATGATCTATGCCATGCTTGAGGTCTTACAGTTTAGTTGATGCCTTTAATAGGTCTTATTAGACCGAGTCTGCCTGCTCGTAGTCTTATGGCTCAGTTTTTTTAAATGGATGGCGATTGGTGATAGTCTCCAATTCATTGAGTTTACTTAGGCTCGGGGGCTGTTATTCGTAAGCTCGGAATCACCTTATTGAAGGCTTATGACTTTGGAGATTCCGACCCTGGGGTTATGCGCTTTCTGAGTTTGGGATGTCAATCTCCGAGTGTTCGGGACAATTTCCCTTTTTGGAGATACTTCCTAATATCCGTGTTGCCTCGTTGAGGGCTTACAAGTTTGGAGTCTCGGCTTTGAGGTCATGCGGGTGCCAAATTATTGACGTTAGTCTCCAAGTATTTTGAAGCATTCGCGGTGGAGGGATCCTTGTTGTGAAAATGTTTTATTTTCTTTTGAGTACGAAATGTTTTGGCGAAAGATATTCTTTGATTGTTTGGCATAAGTACATGTTGTGTTTTTGCCGTAAGCCTGGCTTATGCGGACATGGTTTGTTTGACCGTTTGGCCCGGTACATCATTTCCTATTGGAACCTTGTTCATCGTTCCCTTGTTGTTCTAAGTGGATGGCCTCTCAAAGGGTTGCCCTCCAGTGTTCGGGGTTTATTGAAAAAGAAGCCTTGTAAGCTTGTTGGATCCTCCTTAGGTGGTGCGTGTACGTTGTCTTATTAAAACTCTTGCCGGTGAAGCCCTCTTTGGGACAAGAGCTCAGCCGATGGAAAAGATTGCTACGGTTGTCGTTAAGGCCTTGATATCTTCAAGTTGGATTAGCATTTTCAACTGGCCTGACCGGGCGCCTGGATATGGGTTAGTGTAAAATAATGAAAAACATAGGCGGTCTTACTTTAGCGCGAGATACGCCGATGGTGTTAAAAGATCTAACATATCTCTATTGTTTGGAGCGAGGTGTCGGTACGGTCCTCTGCTGTGTTTTAATCGGGCTTAGCTAAAGACATAGTTTGATTATCCTTTGGCTCTTTCCAGAGTGGAGATATTGGTGTCGGCGCTATGTTACATACTATAAACACTTCCTTTGCCATGTGTTGTTCCCTGTAGATGGTTTTAACCCCCATCCTCTGTTGGAAATTTCATCATCTGGCAGAGGGTGGATGATAACACTCCTATGCAATAAATCCTAGGTCGCCCGAATAAAGCGTTATATTTCACATCTCCTTCGATGACATGGAATTTTGACGTTTTTGGTCATGTCAACCACGGTTACCGGGAGGATGGTTTATCCTTTCGTTGTTTCACTTGCATGTTAAATCCGTTGAGGACTCGACTGGCGGGAACAATTTGGTCGACGAGCAGTTTGTGTTGCTCTATCACCCTCGACCTGATAATGTTGGTCAAGCTACTTGGATCCATGAGCGCATGTTTTATTCGAAATGAATTAACGAGAAAAAAGGTTACCAAGGCGTCGTTATGAGGTTAGAGTCAGGTTTCAGAGTGTTCCTTGCTAGATGTGAGGGCATCCTTGGGTACGCATCCCCGAGTTCACTTTTCTGTAGTGACGGATATTTTTGTCCTTCTCATCACGGGTTCTCGGGGAGTGTTGATGCCTCCTAATATCATGTGGGTAATGTGTTGTGGGTCATTTTCTTCATTCTTCTTGGCCATGCGTATTTATGAAGTTCACGTACTAAATTCTGATTACTCTAGGAAAGATCCGACTGAATAAGCATGGGCCATTTGGCATCACTAATTTTGTTGATGGTGAAAATGTTATTCGGTGTGTCGACGCTAAAGTTTTAGTCTGATAGGCGAGGTACCTCTGTTGGATCTCGCATGCTAATGACTCATTTAGGGTCCTATCCTCGGTATGATCTTTGATCATTGTGAGGCACGATGCGCCTCGGGGTGTTCCTCTTATCTTTCATGTATGGATGATACTGTTCTTTGTTCAGTTTCGAATCCTTCGCCTGGAGTTTGCTCGGACGTACTGAGCCCGAGGGGGCTCCCAGTTGGTCATCCCCGACCATGATCTTGGAAGGATACCAATTATGGACGTTTGACCAGGTTACGATGGCATGCTCAATTAGATTCTCTTTCAACTGCCTTAAGGCCACTGAGCTTCGTTCATTCAGGCCTTGAGTGAAGGCCTGCATAGCCCAGTCGTCGGAGACCGGGGTAGTTCTATTCGTTCTATTTTGATGCGAGATACGAATTCTCACAACATTTCCTTTTTCCTTTGCTTATTATTGAATATGTCTAACCCCCTTGTTGCTAATTTGATGACATCGGCATTCTAAATATTTTTGGAATGGATTTTGAGGCTGCTTCTTCGGGGAACGGCCGTTGCACGAACTTTTTTGAATCTATACATTTCATGATCAGGCGTGCGCCCGGGATTTGGTCGACTCTAAAGTTATAGGTTTCAAGCTTCTTATCATTGGCTGCTATCATTTTCCTGCCTGACTCGATCCTTTTGGTGAGGTCTTCTAGCATTTTTATGATGGCGGGATCGGCTACTGATCCATTGTTGCTCGATTTCTCAGGTACCTGTTCGGCCGGGGTAGTAGTTTCCTATGCTACCGTGCTAGGAGGTTTTGGGTGGCTTTACAGCAGAGTGATAACCAGCTGTTGTGCCTGCAATAATTTCAAAAATAACGTGAGGGCTAACTTCTCGTTCTTCCCGAGCTGGGGTTTTTTGGGCTTCCTTTGGTCGCCATGTTGTATGCTCATGTCGATGTGTGCGAGGCTTCATCGACCTGCTGTGCATCTTGCGAACCCGCATCCGCTAGAATCGATCCCGATGCGTTATTGAGGTTCTATGGTCGCATGCCAACAATTGGAACAGCCACGCCGTTTTCTCCATGGTTCTCAATGTTGTTGTTCTCAACTCTATTCACTGAACATTTTGACTTGAAATCAAAGATCTTGGACAAGAAAAAGTGTGAAAGATAACTTGTGTTATATAATGGAACCAACAAGAAAATAATCGCTATTATTTTTATCCCCGCAGTGGGTGCCAAACTATTTACCGTGAAAATGGTAATAACAATTAAATTTGTTAATGGGACTCTAAAAATACGTGATCTATTTTTATGCTAGTTGTTAAAGTAGTTGGTGCTAGATATGCGAAGAAAAAATGAAATGCGAACTAAAGTAGAGTCATAATGAAACCATGAGGCTGGTTATTCGGGCCTCAGACTGACCGATGAAGGACCTCGAGGTCGATGCTTGGGCTTGGGCTCAAGCTATCGAGGACAATCGGGGAAGGGATATCAGTTAGGATATAATCTAGAGGCTCTTTATGGCCAATGACAAACAATAAATGAGGAACAAGTATGAAGATAATAAAATAAAGGAACAATCTCGAGCAAGTTAGAGAGTAAAGAGAGATAGGTATTATTTCATGTAGAATAATTGGAGCCACGACGGCCCTTTACAAAGTGATGAGGATCCCCTTTGTATAGGAGGAGAAATCCAACATAGTACAAAATGCATTAACTGTAAAGGTATGAAGATGTGACGGCTCGATGCGACACCTTGATACAGGCTCCAGGCAGACCAGCTTTGTCAGACTTAGCCACCTACCTAGGGAATCCCATGTTTTACTCTTAGCCTCGATCAATATTCTGTTCAGGTTGAACATTGACTAGCTTCGATGGAGGAAACTCGGTCACAACTTCGTGTCCTCGAGGCATCGAGGTGTTCTTTTGAAATGACTTAATAGCAAGAAATTTGACCCTCAAATTTTGCTGCATACTGATACAATTACTAGCCGTCATTATATTATGAAGCTGAGGATAAATTATGAAGAAAATTGTATTACCAGCTGCATAAATATTTGAAATAAGCTTGTATAAGGGTAAACCCAGGGAGAGTTACTCCCAATTTTTTGTTGTGGAACAAGAAACAATGTTACTTGTTACCGGCTCGAATGAGACTGAAAGTGCCCATTGATCAGGACACCAGACAAACGATACCACGGGTCTCGCCATGGCCAAACTCGGAGAGAATCAAGCTCGAGTAAGATGTAAGATCGAGGATAAAGGAAAGACAGTTAAAGGAGACAAATCGGGGAGCCAAAATATCCGTCATCAAGGAAGAAAATATTTTTACCTTATTTAAACTTGTATTAGGGTTAAAACTCCTCTACTATGTAAAGAGGAGAACCCTTTATTTTTTGGTCACTGTTTGAATGGATATCAAAGCAATAAATTTTATTCTGGATTTTAGGAATTGTTTAAGTGTTCTTTAGTTGTTCGTCCATTTAGTTGGAACCGAGCTCTATTTCGAGGGCTCGAACAAAACCGAATGTTAACATTTAAGCCTAAAGTAAGGCTTAATTACTTTGCCACATTTGGTTTGATTGTTTTACTTTCTAATTTTTTGATCATTTATGTTAAATTAAACCACGTGTCCTTTAAAACGCTGTCACAACCCCAAAACCGACCCGGTCATGATGGTGCCTATCGTGAAACTAGGCCAGCCAACTGATTTCCAAATACTCCATATTTCATATAGAGCATAAATAAAACCATGTTTTTAACAGAAATTCGATAAAAGATATAATGTAGAAATCAAACAAAGTGGAAAAAACAAGCTTGACCTCGGGTGTCACTAAGTCAAGAGCAAAATACTACAACGGTTCAAAATAAAATAAGACAAACATAGTGTGAGAATAGCCAACAAATACACTAAGAGGAAGATAAGGAAGGAGAAGGAGGGACTATGATCGCCAAGCAGCTACCTCGCTATCTCCAAGCAAAGTCAATGCTCATCAACCTCTACCATGACCCGAGATACCTAGATCAGAACACAAGGTGCAGGGGGTAACGTGAGTACACCAACTCGGTAAGTAACAAGTCCAAACTATGGACTGACAGGTAGTGATGAACCAAACCTCAATAGGCAATAAAATTTAACTATATAGCAAAACAGACATGCTTGCAGTTCAAGCAGAAATACAGTAATAATTAAATACAGTATGAATAGTATGGAATATAAAGCTCAAGAAATTCTCTATGTACCAAAGCATAGATAATATGAACAATGTTTTATGTACCGCCACTTACCAGCGATCAACCACTCGGTACTGTATATGGCCATCCGGCCTAGGGAAGATCCATCCCGGAATATATACACATCACTGACCACAGTCATCCAGTACCGAGGAAGTCCATTCCATCCTTATAGAGAATATCCATCTCGAGGTATAGTACTTCAAACAAGATCCATATCGAGGGAAGATCCATCCCTAAATATCATCAACTGCGCTCACTCGGTGTATGTTACAGACTCCCGAGGGACTCCTACAGCCCAAGCGTTATCATAATCATCACATAACCGCGAAGGTGTGTAGCCCAATTGGATAACTATCACTTACAATCAATCTCTTGGTTCACTCAGATTTTACTCTCCAGTCTCACACACAGGGGCTCATAATGTCATAATACTAGCCCAAACAATGATATGATGTGCCAAATAAGAATAATCGAGACTAAGGCATGATATAAAATTCATTAACAGGACTGAATAAAGAATATCAATGAAGCTAAAGATATGACAGCAAGAAACGACCTCTCGGGTCTCAACAGTATCAGCGTGAAGCCTTAATAGTACTCATAGAACACATAGTTCGAGGTTTCGAACCCTCAAACCAAGTTTGGAAGTGTTACTTACCTCAAGACAAGCCACACACTAGCCCGTGATGCCCTTGCCTCTCGATTTGGACTAAAAATGCCCCGAATCTAACAAAAATCAGTATATTAACATCAATAAGCGCTAAATGAATGAAATCCATACGAGCTTATCAAATTAACTCAAAAATCCCTAAACTGGCCAAACCCGACCCCTGGGACCATGTCTCGGAGTTTGATAAAAATCACATCACAAGAATCCTCATCCACCCACGAGTCTATACATACCAAGAACATTAAAATCGGACCTCAAATGGCCCCTCAAATCCCCAATTAAAGATCTCCAATTACAAGCCTTAATTCTCCAATTTTAGCCCTTAAATCCCACTAATTTCATGTCTATTTAGTTATAAACCACCATAGAATCGAGTATTGAGTTCAAAACTATTACCTCCAAGTGTTTCCCTTCAAATCCCTCTTCAATCCCTCTCAAAAAGCTTCAAGCCGTTCAAAAATTGTGAGAAATGAGCTGAAAATCGCAAAGGCAAGAATTTATATAGTTTTCCTAGGGTTCTGCATCTGCGGTCCAATATCACACCTGTGACCCCCACACCTACAACAAAGTGTTTGCATCTGTAGAATTTCACTTAAATTTCCCATCCGCACTTGCGATCAAGTCGTCACATCTGCGGGCTCGCAGGTGAGACTAACCTTCTGTATCTATGATGCATCCCCAACCAAGTGGCCTTCGCTCCTCCAATCAAAATGCCACTTCTACAGCTCGCACCTACGGTCCCCAATCCGCAGGTGCGGTTATGAAAAAAACACTACATCTTCAGTTGGAAACTCTATTTTCCAAACTCTCGGATAACCATCTGTATCCATCTCGAGGCCATCGGGAACGCAACCAAACATGACAACAAGTCACATAAAACTATTAAAACTTGTTCCAACCTTCGGAACACTCAAAACAACATCAAAACTCCAAAACATCCTAGAATTCAAGACTAAGGATTCCAAAACTTCTGAAATACGCACCCGACCCAAAAACCTATCAAACCTCGTCCGAATGACATGAAATTTTTCACACACATCCCAAGTGACACAACGGACCTACTACAATTTTCGAAATTCCAATCCGACCCCAATATCGGAATTTCCACTACCAACCGGAAAATGCCAAAATTCCAACTTCGTCAATTCAAGCCTAAATCTACCACGGACAACCACAATACATTCTGATCGCACTTTTATGTCCCAAATCATCTAATGAAGCTATCCGAACCATCAGAATTAACATCCGAGACCTTTTACACATAAGTTGACATCCAGTTGACTTTTCCAACTTAAGCTTACTCAAAAGAGACTAAGTGCCTCATACCCTTCCAAAACCATTCCGAACCCGAACCAACTAACCCGATACCATATAATATAGCTGAACAAGACATAAAGAAGCAAAAATAGGGGAAATAGAGTGGAAACTCATAAAACGACCGGCCAGGTCGTTACATCCTCCCCCTCTTAAACAAATGTTCGTCCTCGAATGAGTCAAGAAATATACACGAAGCTTCAAAAAAGGTGAGGATATATGCTCTGCATCTCCACTCGGTCTCCCACGTAGCCTCCTTCACGGGCCGACCTGTTCACTGCACTTTCACTGATGTTATATCCTTTGATCTCAAATTTCGGACCTGCCGCTCCAAAATAGCCACTAGCTCCACATCATAAGTTAAATCACCATCTAACTGAACCGTACTGAAATCCAAAACATTAGACTAATTGCCAATATTTTTCCGGAGCATAAAAATATGAAATACCGAATTCACACTCGATAGGCTAGGTGGAAAAGCCAGCTCATAAGCCACCTCCCCAATCCTTCGAAGCAACTCAAAAGGCCCATTCAACCGTGGACTAAATTTACCGTTATTCCAAAATCTCATAACAACCTTCTCCTCTCTGTGGGACTGTGGCATATACTTCTCCAAGAACAGAGCGGAGAACTGCTTCCACCGAAAGGACGCTGATCCAATAGGCCTACGCCTCCCATAAGCCTCTCATCAAGTGAAGGCAGCTCCAAAAAACTAAAAAGTAGAAAATAAGACCCACTAGTGTCCAAAATACATGATGTACGCAGAATCTTATGAAACTTGTCCAAAAACACCTGGGCATCCTTGCCCTCCGCTCCACTGAAAGTTGGAGGCTGAAGTCTACCATACCTCTCCAATCAATAGTGCTCGTCAACAGGTATAACTGGAACTATATAATCTTGAGCAGGTGCAATTGGCTGGGCTGGTGGTGCCTCCGGTGTTTAGAGTCCCTACGCCACCTGCTTGGGTGCACGGGCGGCGAAAGAGTGAGTGCCTCCCCGAGACTGAGAAGTAGTTGCTGTAGTAGTAACTTCGACCGCCTGAGCAAGACTGGTGCACATGGTTAGAATCTGAGCCAAAGTCTCTTGGAGACCCGGAATAACAATAGGCACAATCGGTGCCTGAGCTGGTACTACTAGAGTATTCCCCACTAGAGCCTATTCATGAATTGGGTGGCATGTAGATCTGCAGGTGTTTCCCTAACTGTTGTGCCGGCCACACCCCTACTCCTACCACGGCCTCGACCGTGTCCTCAACCTCTAGTGGCCCCAACTAGTGGTATTAGTGGTCGTCTGTCCTAACCGGTAGCACGTGTCCTCACCTTCTATGACAACCCAGTGAAACCCCACTAGTGGGGTCTAGGGAGGGTAGTGTGTACGTAGACCTTACCCCTACCCCGAAAGAGTAGAGAGGTTGTTTCCGAAAGACCCTCAGCTCAAGAAGACAAAAGGACAAAAGGAGACATATCAGTAACACCACAGAAATAATATGAAATAATATGAAAAAATAAGAACAACATGAAATCAAGAAGAAATATACAAAGCAAAAGTAAAATAGTATCCTCACCATCTATGAGAGAATAGAATAACAGAAGTTTAGTTACCAGGGTCAATAGATTAGCACGACAAGAATTCAAGAATGTGAAGTTTTTCCTAAAGGTTCTACGTCCTCCCGAAGATAAGTACAGACATCTCTGTACCGATCCGCAAGACTCTACTAAACATGTTCATGACTCGTGAGACCTATGTAACCCAGGCTCTGATACCAACTTATCACGACCCCAAAACCAACCCGGTCGTGATAGCGCCTATCGTGAAACTAAGCCAGCCAACTGATTTCCAAATACTACATATTTCATTTAAAACTTAACTAAAACCATGTTTTTAAAAGAAATTCAATAAAATATATAACATAGAAATCAACACAAAGCGGAAAATACAAGCCTGACCTTGGGTGTCACTAAGTCATGAGAAAAATACTACAACAGTTCGAAATAAAACAAGACTAACATAATGTGAGAATAGCCAACAAATAAAATAAGACAAAGATAAGGAAGGAGAAGGCAGGACTGCAATCGTCAGGCAGCTACCTCGCTATCTCCAAGGAAAGTCCACAACTGAAATGCTCAACAACTGCCACCGTAACCCAAGATACATGGATCTGCACACAAGGTGCAGGGGGTAATGTGAGTGCACCAACTTAGTAAGTAACAAGTCCGAACTATGTACTGACAGGTAATGATGAACCAAACCTCAACAAGTAATACAATTTCACTGTACAGAAAAATAGACATGCTTGCAGTTCAAGTAGAAATCCAGTAGTAATTAAATACATATTGAACAGTACATAATATAAAGCTCAGGAAATTCTCTATGTACCAATGCACAAATAACATGACCAATGTTCCATGTACCTCCACTCAATAGTGCTCAAGCACTCGGTACTATATATAGCCATCCGACCGAGGAATGATCCATCCCGAAATATATACACATCAATAACCGCAGTCATCCATTGCCAAGGAAGGCTATTCCAGTCTTATGGAGAAGATCCATCTCCAAGTATAGTACTTCGGACAAGATCTATGTCCAGGGAAGATCCATCCGTCAATATCATCAACTACACTCATTGGGGTGTGTTATAGACTCTGGAGGGGCTCCAACAGCCCAAGCACTATCATAATCATCACATAACTGATTCAGCATATAGCCCGATCCCATAACTATCACTCACAATCAGGCTCTCAGCCACAATCAGTCATCACTCTCCAGCCTCACACACACGGGCTCACAATGTCATGATACTAGCCCGAACAATGATATGATGTGTCAAATAACAATAATCAAGACTGAGGCATGATATAAAATGCATGAATATGACTGAGTATAGAATATCAATGAAGCTATGTGCCTGACTCGATCGGTACCACTCCTACTGGCTTGGCCAGTAAGCTAGCAAACTTACGAAATGCAGGAAGAGGAGACCCTTCTATTATAAGTTGAAAGAGAAATCGATAGTCCTCGTATTGGTAATTATTATACGCTAAAAGTCTATATAAGATATAGAAGGCAAAATATGATAAAATAAATAAAATAAAGAAAAAGAAGAAGGCCCTCTATATTATTATTAATGAAGGCTATGTAAAGGTGTGTCTATTTTCTTTCTCTTAACGTTGGTATTGCTCTTCTTGTATAGGTTGGGAACGGGTCGGGTGGATTATCTTTGGGATCTAAGTTGAAGATCTTGGTGATCTAGTGAGTGGTTGATAAATTGCGATTGTAGTTTTTTTAGGAAATCCCGCACGGGCTGGGCTTAGAGCTCATGAAACTCATCGCTGCCACATAAAGGGCGTTAAGACCATAGCATGTTACACGAAGGGGGGGGGGGGATAGTCTAATTCTAGGTTAGCAGGGCTTATATCAAAATTACTAAGAATTTAGCCTTGTAAACCAACAATTTTTATATATGACAGCAAGAAACTAGCTCTCGGGTCTCAATAGTATTATCGTGAAGACTTAACATGATAATTAGCATGATTTACAGCTTATTGACTTAATAACATAATCACAATATAGATATAAACAAGAAAGAGTCACTAAGCGGTATCATGTATGATCCAGGCCACGATTCTCACTGTGCACACCCATACGCCCGTCACTTGGCATTTGCGTCACCTCAATAGTACTCATAGAACACATAGTTCGGGGTTTCGAACCCTCAGAACCAAGTTTGGGAGTGTTAGTTACCTCAAGCGAAGCCACACTCTAGCCCGCGATGCACTTGCCAATCGATCGGGCCTCCAAATGCCCCAAATCTAACAAAAATCTTTATATTAACATCAATATGCGCTAAAGGAATGAAACCCATATGAGAATTATCAAATTAACTCAAAAATCACGAAATTGGCCAAACCCGACCACTGGGTCCACGTCTCAAAATTCGATAAAAATCACATCACAAGAATCCTCATCCACCCACGAGTTTATACATATCAAGAACATCAAATTCAGACCTCAAATGGCCCCTCATATCCCCAATTAAATCTCTCCAATTACAAGCCCTAATTCTCGGATTTTACCCCTTAAATCCCACTAATTTCATGTCTAATTAGTTATAAACTACCATAGAATCGAGTATTGAGCTCAAAATCATTACCTCTAAGTGTTTCCCTTCAAATACCTCTTCAATCACTCCCAAAGAGCTTCAAAGCCATTCAAAAATGGTGAGAAATGAGCTCAAAATCGTGAAGGCAAGAATTTATATGTTCTGCGCAGGGGTCCCGCATATGCAGTCCAATACCACACCTGCGACAAAATTCTGCATCTGCGAAATTTCACTTAAATTTCCCATTCGCACCTGCGAGCAAGCCGTCGCATCTGCGGGCTCGCATGTGCGACTAACCTTCTGCATCTGCGATGCATCCCTAACCAACTGGCCTTCACTCCTGTGATCAAAATGCCGCTTTTGCGGATCTCACCAACGGTCCCCAATCCACATGTGCAGTTATTTCATAAACACACCAGCTTCAGCTGTAAACTCTATTTTTTAAACTCTTAGATAACCATCCAAATCCATCCCGAGGCATTCGGGACCTCAACCAAACATGCCAACAAGTCAAATAACACTATTCAAACTTGTTCCAACCTTTGGAACACTCAAAACAACATCAAAACACCAAAACATCCTTGGATTCAAGCCTAAGGATTTCAAAACTTCCGAACTCCGCAACCGACCCAAAAACCTATTAAACCTCGTCTGAATGACCTGAAATTTTGCACACACCAAATGACACAACAGACCTACTCCAATTTCTGAAATTCTAATCTGACCCCGATATCAGAATTTTCACTACCAACCGGAAAAAGCCGAAATTCCAACTTCGTCAATTCAAGCCTAAATCTAACATGGACCTAACTAATCTATCCAACCCATTAGAATTCACATCCGAGACCTTTTACACATAAGTCAACATCCGGTTGACTTTTTCAACTTAAGCTTACTCAAAAGAGACTAAGTGTATCATACCCCTCCAAAACCATTCCGAACCAGAACCAACCAACCCGATACCATATAATACAGCTGAATAAGACATAAAGAAGTAGAATTGGGGAAAATAGAGCGGTAACTCATGAAACAACTGGCCAGGTTGTTACAACCGCATACAAGTTTAGTTGTTATCCATTTTAAATGGTAGACGGTTTGGCACCACTGTGGGGCTTAGAATAATAGTGGTGATTTAATACAAATCTTGATAACACAATCTATTTTACCCTTGTTGTTCGAAGTTTTATTTAATGACTGTTCAATATGTCAGATTCTCAATCTACTCTCTTAGGTGTTGATGCCGAATCAAGTCACCACAATGAAAATAACAATGGGGTGCCGAGCAACAACGTACCCCATGTCGACCCTAATAGCGTTCCAATCGCTAATTATATAAACATCAATTCAAAGGTTGCTGTCAATATCAACCTACCAATTGATCACAATAACACCATTCACGGGGCACCTCGATCATCGATTCGCGGGGCACCCGAATGGGGGAGGCGATAAAGTTAGATTGTATTTGATTTTTGAGATGTTGCAAGCTCAGCAAGTTGCCAAAGCACAACTACAGATTCAAAATCACACACACAATTTTGCCAAATCCGAAAGGGTTGAATAAGATACTCGGAGAGAGGAAAATATTACGATAGTACCTGACGAGTCCGGATCTGAAGAAACTTTTGAGGTGATAAAAATACTCGAGGCACTAACAAAACGGGTAGAATCTGGGAAAAATAAGATAGAGGCAAATGATAAGAAAGTGGAAACTTACAACTCAAGGGTAGATCAGATCGTAGGGGCATATCTGATAGTGAAGGGTCTGGATTCCAAAAAGTTTATTATGAAGACTTCCCCCAAGCGCGGCACCAAATCGATGCTAAAAAGTGTTTGAATATCCCATATTCACAAACACAATGGGACCACAGATCCAAACAATCATGTGAACTCCTACACATGTGTAATAAAAGGCAACAACCTCAAGGATGACAAGATCAATTCAGTATTGCTGAAGAAAATCAGGGAAACCCTGTTAAAGGGAGCGTTGATATGGTATCACAATTTACCTCCAAACTGTATTGATTCATTTATTATGCTTGTAGATGTATTTTTTTAAAGACCACGTCGGAGCCATTAAAGTTGAAATGGGGAGATCAGGCCTATTCCAAGTCAAGTATAGGGACAAAGAGATGCTTGGAGAACTTGTGTCAAGATTCCAAATGGAACAGATGGACTTGCCACCGGTTGCTGACGATTAGGCTATTCAGGAATTTACTCAAGGACTCAACCCTTGAAGTTCGGTTGCATCTCAAAATCTAAAGAAAAATTTGGTAGAGTATCCAGCAGTTACCTAGGTCGGTGTTTGTAACTGGTATCACTTAAAGATCGGAGTTGAGGACGACCAATTAGGGATCCCCTTGGGGTCAAATTTTCCCAACAGAGTGAACGACAAGTCTACAAGACTAATTGACTAGGAGTCGAGGCCATCCCAAGATCGATACCAGCCTTACAACATCGATAGAAGGGAAACTGACCCAATCGCTATTCAACCAGGAACAACAGAAAAAGCAATCAAGGTCCAAAATATAGAGGGTTGGTGAAAATAAATGGGTTCGACATATCACCAAGAGTCAGAGATGCCCCGAGTCTATCAGAATATAACTTCCACGTAGATGTGAAAAGCATAGTGTCAACCATCGATTGCATCAAGGAGACTAAATGGTCGATGTCTGTCTAATACGATCCATCATAGAAGGATCACAATTTGATATGCAAATATCATGGAACTCGTGGGCATATAACCGAGGATTATATGAAGTTACAGAAAGAAGTGGATCCTTTGTTCAATAATGGGCATCATCGAGAATTTCTAAGTGAACGGGCCCAAACCATCTCAAGAACAAGGACCCCAACAACCAGGTCAAGCAGGAAAAACCCCCACATATGAGTAATATGATTATAAAAGGAGTAGACGTTCCCCAAGGATCGATGATAAAATGCACCAAAGTTTCTATCACAAGAGAAAAAGGAACTTCAGATTATGTTCTAGAAGGATCCATCTCGTAGTGACAAAGATGTCGAGGGCCTCATTCAACACCACAACAATGCATTGGTAATATCTGTACTCTGAGTTAAGTGTGTGTTAATTGAACCAGGTAGCTCAGCCAATATCATCCAATGTAGAGTCGCAAAGCAACAAGGGCTAATAGATCAGATTGTACCAGCAGTTTAGGTACTAAACGGGTTCAATATGGCATGTGAGATAATGAAGGATGAAACCACCCTACTGATCAACACGTATGGAACCATTTAGCTAGCGAAGATGCATGTGATCGAGGGGAATATGAAGTACAACGCCTTGTTCTGAAGACTGTGGACTCAAAGTTGAAATCTCCAATCCAGGTGGGATCAAAATGGTCTATGGTGAACAACCAGTCGCAATGGAGATGTTCGCCATCAAAAAAGTAATCCTAGCAATCGCAGTCACAATATCAAAAGATAAGGGACTAATCGAAGATAACGAAACCAAATAACAATCACACATCTCGGCCTCGACCGAGCCGACAAATAGGAAAAGTGTCTAACCGATGAAGAATATGATTTTAGGGTATCGAGATCCTTCATAGAACCTGATGACATCAATGCCACCAAGTAGACAATCAAGGAACTAGATCAATTCATATTATTCAACATCTGCCAGATAAAATGATATACCTGCGCACGAGGCTTATCCCCGAGCTCAGGAAAAAACATATTGATTTTCTTTAGATAATGTCGATTGCTTTGCTTGGTCCCACTTTGATATGATAGAAATCCCACCGGAGATAAAAACACACAAATTGAGTATGGATCCGAACTTCCACCTGATTAAACAGAAGAGCAGGCCACAGTCCGAAGTCAAGCACATATTCATCAAAGACGAGGTATCTAAACTTTTAAAAATATGTTGCATTAGGGAAGTTATTTCTAGATTTTCTTGCTAAAGAAGTCGTTTTACCTAAAAAGAAAAATCAACTTAGAATGTGTGAAGATTATAAGGATTTGAATAAGAAATGTCCAACGGAGTCATTTCCTTTGTCCTAACATCGACCGAATGACCGATGCAATTCATGCACAAGACGCTAAGCTTTCTCAAGGTGTATTCTGGGTACAACAAAATACGGATAGACCCGGGGGACCAAGAGAAAACGTATTTTATAACTAAGTCCGGTACTTATTGTTATAATGTGATGCCATTTGCCTAGTTAACTGAATGTTCGAGGAACAAATAGGTAACTCAATGGAGGTTTATATTGATGATATGTTAGTTACATTCCTGTGAGTAGAGCACCATTTGAAACATTTGCATGTAACTTTTCACATACTATTGGAATACAATATGAAATTGAACTAGGAGAAGTGTGCCTAAGGAGTCAACTCGGGCAAGCTCCTCGGTTTTATGGTATCTAACAGGGGAATGGAGATTGACCTGGATAAGATAAAGGCTATGGTCGATAATGTCATGGCGGTGCAAAGGCTGATGGGGCGAATAGCTACATTGGGCCGATTTATTTCTAGGTCATCCGATAAAAGCCACCAATATTTATCATTTCTAAAGAAAAAGAGTGACTTCACTTGGACCCTGGAGTGCTAAAAGTCTTTAGAGGAACTCAAAAAATACTTGTCAAGCCCTTATTTTCTGCACCCCCCGAAAGCGAACGAGCAGATATACCTTTACTTGGCAGTGTTTGAGGTAGCAGTAAGTGGTACCCTTGTTCGGGAAGAAGGAGGTATGCAATTTACAATATATTGAGTTTGTATAACCCTAGGTGATTCGGAAACAAGGTATCCACACCTAGAAAAATTAGCGCTTGCCTTTCTAAGCGCATCTAGGAAACTAAAATCATATTTTCAATGTCACCCTATATGTGTCATGACCTTGTACCTGTTAAGGAATGTTATGTATAAAATCAAACTCTCAGCCGGCTAGCAAAATGGGTCGTAGAGATTCGTGGGTACGATATCCAATACAAACCATGAATAGCAATAAAGTACCAGGTATTAGCAAACTTCATGGATTGGCCATGATCCCCAGGTCGACAAAGACTTACTACATTCCTCCGTGACTAGCTCGAGGTCTGAACCCAATTCACAGACGGTGAGTCAAACACGAAAGTTTCTAGGTTGGGTATTGTACTATAACCCCCCACATGTATCATAACAAGGCCATTAATTAGAACTATGAAATTGACTAAGAATAAAACCAAATATGAATCGATGATTACAAGTCTAGAATTGGGTAAAAGCTTGGGGTCGGGGTTATCAAAGACAAGCGTGATTACCTCCTTGTTGTTAACCAGTCAAGAGAATATTCAAAGTCAAAGAAGACCGTATACAGAGATATTTGGTTATTTTTCAAACAATATTAAAACGGTTCAAAGAGTGGACGCTACAACATGTATCTCGAGATCTGAATAGTGAGGCTCATTCATTGCTAATTTAGGATCTTCGGTGGACTCCGAAGAATTTATCTCCGGAACGGTGGTGAAATTGATGGTCTTAGTAATAGAGACCAATCATGCTGAGGTATACTCAATAGATTTTACTTGGGATTTGTTTATTTTGAAAATGGTAACTACAATTAGATTTGATTTTGTGATTCTAAAAATACGTAATTTATTTCTATGCTAGTTGTTAGGCAGTAAGTGCTAAGTGTGAGACTAGAAAATAAGATAAGAACATGAAGGCAGTATGTTTAAGCACATCGAGTGGTTGAGAATCGGGCCTTCGAGCCAGGTTATACGGGGCCTCGAGGTCGAGCTAGGTACTAAGTTGTGGACAATCGATGAAGGACTAACAATCCTAAGAGCTTTGATAAGAGCTCTTTATGATCAATAACGAACAATTAATGAAACACAATAAATGCTAATAATGTCATAAATGTAAGCAATAGAATCAAGGGAGAATGTGTTTAAGTTAGCGAGCAGAGAATGTCCTTGTTCTTGTATAAAAATGTTGTATGTTACAAAATGAAAAGGGTCCCCTTTATATATGAGGGGGAAGCCCAACATAGTACAAATGCATGTATTACAAGGATATGAGGCTGGTGCAACCATTAATTCCATGGTATGGGCTTGACTAGCCCAATAGACCTGGTCAGCTTTAATCATGTGCATTGGGAAATTCCCATTAGTCCCTCACAACCATAGATTTATCTTACCTTGAGGTCGAATATTGAGAACCCTCGAGGTCGAACCTCGATCTGAGCCTCGAGGTATTTGGGGGCGGCCGTATAAAGCGTTGTAATGACCATAAAATCAGACTCTCTAATTTTAACCGTATATAGATAGTCCCGTGTTTCTTAGAATCAAATAAGAAACGGTATTGAGTGCTTACCCCTTTAATACTACCCTCATGACGTCAGCCCATTAGAGCATTAAATGCCATGACTGAAAGACTGTGCACAGGTTGTGGTCAACACGACTATTGAGAAGCTAATGAACTGTTATTGGTTCAACCTTTCCACTTCCCAAACGCAGCCTATATGGCTTCTATAAATACCTCAAATAATTTTCCATTCATACTTTTACAACACCTTCAAGATTCTATAGCTAAGTTCACCACCTTCTGCATTCTTCTCCCTTCTGTGCTTGCTTCTTCACTTTCCTTCTTAGAAACCCCTCTTTTTTACAGTTATGGCTAGAAGCTCTAGATTGGTACCTCAGAAAAAGGGCACCGCTTCCTCATCACACCCATGAAAGGGCAAGCCAAAATTACCCTTAACTATCAAGCAATGTACCCTACCCAATTTGATATTTTATGCGCTTTTCTATCGAAAGTACCCCTTCTACACCAGGCCGATATGAGCACGTGTTTCGATATATCAGCCTAGTGACTAATATGAACAAAGTGAATGAGGAATGCTGATGGAGAAAGGCAGTTTTAGTAGAAATCTCTGGTCCTGGGGAAAGAATACTAGACTATAAAATTAGCTTCCTCAGCATGTATACCTACCCATTTACTTTAGGTCCCCCAGATTCTTCAGTTTTTTTGTTCCCGTTGATAGATCCGGTGATTCTCAATTTCTCTCATGAGTACCAAGTGACGCTTGCTCAAATATATCCTTCTTTCTAGAGGATCATTCATATGCTTCGGTATTTTTCCAACCAGGTCAAGGGTATGACCTTAACCCTCAATTATTTGGTTAGACTATACATCGCTCATCTATTTCGTGGTTTGATCAAGCTTCATCCTCGATCTGCGAGGCCGTTCTTTTCGAGCATCGATAAGATAAGGATCGAGGTTGGATGAGCCATTTTTTTAGTGAGGACCTTGGACATCATCCCGATTAATAGGATGCCATTCCTGGAGGAATGGAATATGAAGCGTAAGTGACCCTACCTCAAGCATATTTTAATGCCCTTTCTTCTCTTTCTGAAAATGATCTTCTTTTGATTATGCAGCTATCTCTTGGTACCCTAGCGCAGTTCAGAACCTATCAGGAAGGATCAGACAGTTAAATTCTGCTTTCCCTTAAATCGAGTGTTCTTGGTGCGACTTGGCCAGAACGTGGTGGAAGGCCAAGAACCACGGTATGTTTTTTACTGTTATCTTTACCACATTTCCTTATGAATATATTTTATGGTGGTAAGTTTGATGTATTATGCTTATGTAGGCCTTGGGGATGGAGTGTTGATGAGACCATCTCCTGACGGTGAGGAAGGGACCTCAAAATCCATTATGGGTAAGAAGAGGAAGAAGGAGGCATCGCCTGAGTCTCCCGAATTAGAGAAATCCAAAGCTCGTAGGTTCGCCCTGAAGGCAAGGTCTCGACTTTGGTGGCTGTGGAAAGTCCACCTATTGAGAATGAATGTGATGATGATGATGAGGGCCCCATGGCAAGAAGTTCGAGATGAGGTGCATATGCTCCACAAGTTGTTGGGCGGGAAGCCGAAGACCAAACCCATGCTGAGGAGACCCTCAAGGAGGGTTTGGGCACAGTCCCTGAGTTTCAAGTCAGATATGGTATAGTCCGTACTGATGAACCCGTAGCTGGTGATTTCGAAGGCCTAAACCCGAAGCTTCTCGAGGGAAATATGAGACCCTTAGAGAAGTTAACGCGCTGCGTGGTTTTGGGCCCTCCGTACTCACCTGGGGAAATCAGGGATGCGTAGGACCCGCGTATCACTGATATGGGGGCCTTTCACAGAGGGGAAGATATGCTTGAATACTTCCTCGACGGTGTTGATGAGAACATCGACCTCGATTCACCCGTCGTTCTCAATGAGGCGGAGATGCTTTAGCAACAGGTAATATTCTTTGACATACCATTTGCGCTTCAAATTTTACCTTTGGTTTTCTAACTTCCCTGTTTTCTTGCAGTCTAAGAAAATGTATGAACATGCCTTCTCTAGGCTTTGAGACGAGCTTTCATTTTATGGGAAGGAGATCAAGAAGCTCACGTCGGAGTTAAAGGTGTTGAAGGCCTCCTCTCCCCGGAAGGGGGAGGGGTTGAGCAGGCTTCATGCTAGTTTGGAGGGAGTGTGTCAGGAAAAGGCTGCCTATGCTAAGCAGGTAACACGACATCTGTGAACCCTTTTTTTATTCTCATAATTTGACGCTTACTGTCACGCCCAAAATCGAGGGACATGACCGGCGCCCGACCGGGTAGCCCCAGTCAAAAGGACCTGGGTGCCTTTCCTAACCCACGTGTTACCCTAACCCACACGTTACCCCTGTATTTTTCATCACTTATTAACCAAAGGATTAAGCAGTTTATAATTGAAATCACACTTTTCAAACATTCCCAACATTCTTAATTACTTAACAAATTTACAACTTACAAGGCCCGACATATATCTACATAAGTCCATAATCCCACGTTTTCTGTCTACGGAGCCTCTAAGATATGACAGGGATTATACAATACTTGCCGGTAAGGGATTATACAATACTTGCCGGTAATAAGGCTCCGGCTATACCTTACACAAAACCAAAATAAGACTCAAAAAATAGAAGTGGCATGAGCCACGCAGGTCCCCTAGAGGAAAGGGTCTCACCTAACAGCCAGTGGAAGATAAAGGAGTGCTACTGCCGATGAACTGAAGTACCTGCTACGAATCCACCTACAATCATAACACGAATGTAGCGCCCCCGGCAAAAGGGACGTCAGTACACTAGAATTGTACTGGTATGTATAAACAAGCTTTGTCCCAAGTAAACTTAATCCATAGACAAGTAAGTCACGGTAATTAAAACAACAAACAAATACATAAAGAAATAAAAAGTCAAGCCAAACAAGTTTTCAACACTTAACTTTGTTTCAAGTAGTCCTCAAACCATA